>VXAY01007403.1:0-20496 GCA_013399855.1 Oxyruncus cristatus | reverse complement strand
GGAAGGAAGGAAGGAAGGAAGGAAGGAAGGAAGGAAGGAAGGAAGGAAGGACCTAAGAAATAATTTTCCAGTGTTGAACCACGTGATTGCAAAAGGCAAACGAACTTCTACACTTAATCTGGAAGTCATTTAAATTTGATGAACAAGGAACTAGAACATGATTTCCTTGACAAATATGGAGGTTAAAAAGTAAAGCCTGCCTCTTCTGCAGAACAAAATAAGCAAACATGCCTTTCAAAAGCATTATTCCAAATACGTTCAAGGTCAGATGATGGAATGCAGTGGTCCCCGATCCTTTGAAAAGCTGCCAAATAAGGATTCTTTTTCTTTTGCTTGCATTGCAACATTAAGGATTTTAAAGTTATTTCCATCTGAACTGATTATGCATGGAGTGTACATTCTGTTTTTTCCCTGCTAGTTATCTACCTGGATTATTTAATGCATCTACACAAGTGAGTAGTGCGCATCAGTGGATGATATACTTCAGACTGAAACAGTAAACACTGAAGATCCAGTGTCCATACTATAGGAGGCTTTACTCTGGATAGGAACCCTGAATTGAAGCTATTTTAGCCGTTAGAGAACACTAGAAGTATTTATTTTCTATGTTTGCCCTCATTTTAATCCAGAATGATAACAGCTGACACTTTGAAACCAGCCTGTGATACGAATCTAAGTGTATGTGTGGTAAGTGACAATAATTAGGAGATTCACTTCAAAATTATAGTCTTGATCTAAACCAAAACATCAATGTAACTTCTTTATTTACTGTTTTCAGGAACATGTTTCCAAATGAGATACATACATACATTTTAGAAAATATTACTTTCAAATGTCAGTAAGAACTCTGGTCTCAATGTTTTTCCCCCAAATATCAGTTGCTCTATAAAAGATTTTAATTTTCTCTTTGAATAATACATTGAATATATCTATGAAGCATTCTGGCTGTGACTTTACAATTGATATGGATAAAATTTGTGCATTCTTTGCTGTTCTATGCTCTTACAATTTGTCCAATAAACTGATGTATCTGACACAAACCAAGAACTTTCACTGCCAAATATATGAGGTACTGTAATGCAAGCCAAATTCTGAACTGCCACTCCCTCAAAAAAAATTTAAACTTCCTTTATATCTCTGAGGGCAACACTTAATAGAAAAAAAAATACACATGCAATGTTTGTATAGTACACAACTATTGTAAAGATATGAGTGGGCATGGTTTGAACAGTTAAAACATTGAAGAAGGAGAGGAATTCCTTCAGTTATTGCCAGTACAACCATTAAGTTCGTTACAATCTGCATAGTACATGAAATGGGTAGGGCAACACCAAATGTAAGAAAAGTCTTATGATACTGTGTTTTTGTTTTGTCAACTAAAACTTTTTATCACGTACAAATTAAGTGGTACTGATCCGTAAAAAAAATGTTATATTTTGATATAACTTTGGGCTGTCTAATATGATAAAACGAAGCCCCTGAGAAGTTTTTGGAAAAACTGACATACTTTTACTAAGGCACTGGAAAGATCTCACTGTGAAACTGAAGTCTGAAAGAGTGAAATGCATAAAGTAAAGAAAAAATATCTTCTTTCCTTTAGTTTTAAATAAAACTGATAAAACTCTGTCAAGATAGAATATCATCGGTAGATTTTGAGACAGTAATTCGGAGACCTTTTGAGAGAACATTATTTGTATATTACTGAAAGACAAAATTTTGTCAGATTAAATAGTGGCATAATTGCATGAAGAACTTTTTGCATCTTCCTTGGAATTACATCTCTCCAAATATTACAGTTATGATGACAGAATATAAAGATATACTACTGAGTATCTGTAGATTATAATTTCACTTTGATTTTGACACACAACTGATTTTGACCTAAGGACAAACTGATAAAAAGACACCAACATGGATTCTTCTGACATTTTTTTACATGTTGCTTACAGTTAGGAGGCAGAGGTTTTCCAATAATGCAAGGTCCATAGCCATGAAGGATGCACTTGTATTAATTTTTGTCACTTTTCCTGAATAAAAATATTTCTTCAGCTTTAAGGATATCCAGCTATAAGGTTTGAATACACTAAGTTGAAATAATATATTCATAGCAGACAAATGCATAATCTGGTTGAATACAGATATCTTGAGGAGCTGATATAATTTTTCCAGTTAATTTTTTTTAATTAAAAATATAGATTTGCTGATTTCTACAAAAAAATACCTTTTTTCATAATTTGTGAGGCTTATGTTGCTTTGTTGTTTGGGGTTTTATTAAGTTTAGGATTATCTTTCACTCAAATCCTCCTTCCATTAGTATTGAAAAACAGTATTTTTTTTATCCTTGAGACTGAACGTCTTAAAATTTGTGTTATGGCAAATGCAATTACTAAATTTTTAAACAGAAATATGACCTATCACACAGCTCTAATATGTAACTCTTGAACAGAGAAATGTCTATTATTTTAACTTTGCAAAAACAATAATTTTGGGGACAAATAAAGTGTTTTAATACAGCATAGGTGGGGTTATTCTTAAAGAATTGTACAAGTATTTATTTAACAAGTATCAGGTGATTTTTAAGGTTATTGAAAATAAATCTTAAAAAGAAATCTATAAATAAAACCACAAACCATCACACCATTGCCTGTTCTTCACATAAAAACTTAAATGATTAAATCTTGTTCGTAATCTGATTTCTCAAAATCTTTATTCATATTTCAAAGCATTTTCAGGGTCAAGGCTTAATAAAAAGTAGCTAATAAATTTTGTGCATGTAGAGAAGATAAAAGGCAAAATAGTCAAGAATGGAAAAAGAGCTATTTAAAAATATGAATTCAAATCCTGGAGCAGGGTTTTCTTTGTGGGTTTTCTGCTCTTTATAGTGGCTTTTATTTTGTTTTCTCTTATTATTAAATTTTTATTGCATTGCTATTTTCTTATTGTCTGGTTTTCTATTTAGAAGCAAAATGTGTAAACATTATTCATATGAACAGACTTATTGAGAGCAAGACAGGGATTAGCGATGCATATAATTACTCATGTACAATTGTAGTATGATGGCATTCAATTAGAAAAATCACAGGAGTGAACTATACTCTTGCAAGTTTTATAAAATAGCTGGCTGCTTTTTGTACAAGCAACATAGCAAATTAATTAAATTAATATTACATAATTTTTCAAATAGTATGTAGCACATTAAAAAACCAGCAGCTCTGACTTTTAGATTGTTGTTTACAGTGTCTTCTAATGCCATTAAATTGTTTGCCTTTCAGAATTAATTTTTTTGTGCTTTTTTTTCCTTTGAGATGTTTTGGAATACGGAAGAAAAGAAAATAGTATCTTTGACTCAGAAAAAACCCACACAATATTCTTTCTTTTTAAAAAACTAAAAAGAGAAATAAGCATGCTGTTTCCTCATCTTGCTTTGTAACTTAGGATGATCAAGATTTTAAAAAAATTCTTAAATTCTAGATTCATAGAATCATTTAAGTTGGAAAAGTCCTCTAAGATCATTGAGTCCAACCACTAACCCAGCACTACCAAGTCCACCAACTAATCATGCCCTTAAGTATCACAGCTACATCTTTCAAATATCTCCAGGGAGGGTGACTCAACCACTTCCCTGGGCAGCCTGTCCCAGTGTTTGACAATCCTTTCAGCGAAGAAATGTTTCCTAATATTCATTCTAAAGCCTGGTATAACTTGAGGCCATTTTCTTTTGTCCTTCAGAAAAGACTGACTGCCACTTCTCTACAGCCTCCTTTCTGGTTAGCTGTAGAGACTGGTAAGTTCTTCTCCGAACCTCCTTTTCTCCAGGATAAACAATCCCAGCTCCCTCAACCAATCCTCATATGATTTGTGCTCCAGATCTTTCACCAACTCTGTTGCTTTTCCCTGGACAAGCTCCATCACCTCAATGAAACATATAAAGAATACATATAAATAATTTGGATGTTAAAATCAGTACCTGAATAGATCTTTAGGATTTCACTAGAAAAAAAACATACCAATTAACCATGATATGTTTTCAATTAAGTATGGTATGATGCAAAGGGAACTCCACTGTTGCCACTTTTAGTCTTCTAAAGAGATACTTGTCAGTGCCAAAGGAACATGACTTGAGTATCTAGGAAATTATCAACAATGAGAAGGCTACCACTACCCCTTATCTGGTGACCTTCTCACCCTCCCACTGCCTGCTGAATCTGAAGGTAAATCAATGGTCAGTACAAACTCTTCATCAAGGAGGTGTGGATTTCTTGATAGCATCATGGTCTTCCTTGCCTTGAGGTCTCCTCAGAGTACTTTTTACGAATTTGATGAAACCAGAGATTGATAGGACCTGAGTATTCACAATGATGGCAAGTTCTAACTGTCTGGCTAGCTGTTTAAAATGTTTATGGAGCTTGCAAAAGATAAACTAAATTTACCTAGTAAGGCTGTGTTAACTGCTTTCAGTCACTCTGCTCTTTTAGTCATGTGAGAGAGTGTGTCAGTCATCATGCTTCCCTCAAATTAGCAAACCTATTTCCCAGCTTAATTCATTAATTAGCTTAAGCTTAACAGAACTATACTACTTCCAGTCCCAAAGCTAGTTTAATAGTAGTCAAAGCAAGTTGATATCTCTGTCGAGTACTTACATCCTTTAAAAATTTCAGAGCCAAAATCTATTGAAAATCACTGCGACATTGTTTGAAAGTCATGCTACCCCTTCAAAAATCAAATGTTACTTTCTGTTTTCCTTTTGTTCAAGATGACTGTAAGAAGCTTCTGATCTATCAGAATATTGTGGAGAGCAAAAGTATTTCCTTTATGAGCCTTTTAGGTCACAAAAAAAAAAAAAAAGATTAATTACTGATATGCATTACAGCACTGAAATGGAAAATATTTGCAGTCCATTTTATTACTGAGACAAGAGTTGTTCTCTGATGCAATCAGTATTGCTCCACACTCCCTCCACAGGCCTTGAACCTGAGCTAGGAATTAATTTGGCCTTAATTTTTTATTCAGTGTAATTTATTTTTCCTCCAATGTCCTTTTTTTCCCAGAAAATTGATTTACAATAATTTTCAGGGGTGTGAATTTTGCAATTCAATGCAAATATTGATAGATTATTGTACAGTGAATTGTCATTCTGCTTTCAGGTTATAACATGATAATTCATTTATCTGGTTGGGTTTTCTGGACGAAAATCTCCCTCAAGAATGTTTCTTTTTTGTAACAAAACATATGTTTGTTTATTTAAATGCTATTATCAAAAATTGCAGCTAAAATTCATTTTAACACGTTATTATCTTAGATTCACAACAGTTTTTTACTTAAAAGAAACGTGGTCAATATTTATCTGACTTTTTAAATGAAATAAATTTTACCCACACAGAAAGGTACTTAGATGAATAATAACAACAAACAAACTGAAAATGCTAGTCTTTTTAATTTGCCCATGCAATTTATCACTAAAGTAAAAGTCATTATTTTATGTATGCATCAAGTCTCTTTGAAAATTGCTATTCATACGACTTTGGATAAACCAGAAATATGTTCAATAAATAGTTGATAATATTTAAAATTACGAATGCCACTAGCTTATGTCAGACTTCTGGAACTCAGTTTGTTGAAAGTTCCACATTCTGAGCAATAAGACTAGGGAATACAGTGTCAAAGAATAATAATGTCTGCTTTTCATTGAAGAGCATTATGTCTTTTCTCCTTTTTCCTTTATATCCTGTCTACAACAAATTTTGGTAAAGAAATCATAGATTATACACGCCAAAACCCAAAGTTCATGTTGAAGTACTATCAGTTTAAGGTGCCTCGAGGCCAAACCCATTCATTATTAGGATAGTGGCAAAATTATTTTCTCAAAATTTGCAGTTAAGGCTAAGAATGCATTAGCAGTATTTTCTTTTCCAGTAGCATCTTTGAGTTCTGAAATCATATCCTGCCTTTCCTCAAGGTACAATGTCCAATAAGGTATGATAATTCGCATTTTTTTTTGGTATTGACTAAAGAATAACTGAATGGTCATTTGTAGAATACTGTAGGTCAAAAAAAAAAAAAAAAACCCAAACCAAACCAAACCAAACCAAACCAAAACACCAAAAACAAACAAACAAACAAACAAACAAACAAACAAACAAAAACAAAAACCACACAAAAAAACAAACAAAAAAACCACAACAAAACAAACAAACGAAAACCCCCAACCAAACAAAAAAACCTCCCACCACACACACCCAGAAAAGAAAACCAAAACAAGCTTAGGCTTCAGATATCTTTCTATTTTTCTATAAAATGTGACATTCTTTGCATTGTGAGAAACTGGTTATAGTATTTTTTTTTTTAGAAGAAAAAACATAGGGAAATACTTCTAGAGTTAGGCATGACTACATGTTCTGATGGACTTTTAAAAAAAAGTACAAACTACATGAGATCATTTTGGGTACCATATCTACGAAAGACTACAACTCAAATATTAAAATAAGTATAGTTTTTTAAAGCTGATATTTCTGATATTTTATTTAAATATTGGTCAATTAATCAACCAATGCAACCAGGGCTTTAACCACAATAGAATGCCTCAACTTTGATAACTAAATTCAAACTGTAGATCCCCACGACCACAGCTAAGTTGCTGCCTACTTCTGAAAGCTCCTGAGATAAATAGATGTCATTTCCTTTTAAGGAAACTTTGTATCTTGATATGTTAGAAAGATTTAAGTCTTTACAACATTAGGCAGTCCAAGGTGTTTTTTATATTTAAACTTTACAATTAAATACAAGGTATACGTGATGTCCCCTTTAAATAATAACTCACTAGTTGTAATTAAGTCAGGATATGATTAATTTAACTATATTAAAGATAGTTCAGACCAAAGTTAAATTTTCTCTACTGTCTGAAGAGATACAAGCCCTTATCTATCATCTGTGTATGACAGCATTCTATCTCCTAACACACTGTAGACAGCAGTTAAATATAATTTCTAAAAGCTCCGTGTCTTTGGAAACGCTGTAGTGAGGGAAAAGGAATTTTTTAAGACAGTGTTCTGAGGTGACAGTAAGATGTATTCTGGAAACTGGCGCTGTGTTTTGGGTGTCTCAAAATTTCTGAGTAAAATGTAATTAAGTAATTACTTAAAACCATTAATTCTAATTAGGTAATTAAAAGTAATTGAAAAACACCTCCAGATGTCATATTTACTCGTGGACAGTTTGTTTTGATCACACAGTGGTTGTTTTTCTTTCAATCCCATACTGATTTCCAGACAGGGATACCCTAGCAGATATAACACTAAAAATGTATTTAACATGGGGAAATAATTTTTTTCTCTGATGACAATTGCTGAAATGTTGTGATATTCAGGATATTGATACCAACCTCTTCTGTTTTTATTATTTGAAAGTACATCAGGAAATCGGCAAAAAGATGATACTCTGCTGCACTGAATGCTGCATGAAATATCAATTAACTATGAAAAAGAATTTTAATTTCTATGAGTAGTAGCAGATTCCTACATACACAATTGCAGTCCTTACTGTTTAGACTGGGAAATTTCTTTCCCTTTGGTCAATATCACCAACAAGATGGTCAAATCCAGTACTGTTTAAAGCGACAGTTCCATCTCCAGTTTGATCTTTATTACTTTCTGTAATAAAACAAAGAATTAATTCAATGGGGAGCATTGAATATTTTAAATATCATGTAAACAGTCTTTTCAGGGAGTTTTGAATAGTATCCAAAGTAACCACAAATGAAGCTCTCTACATTTAAATAATTCAGCATAGAACTTAAAAAACCCACTGTCTTCTCTCTCTAAAATGAGTCATTGACAGTGGACTAAGTGAAATAAAGAAAAAAAAAAAAAAAGCACAGGGTGCTTTATTTGTTTTGGGGTTTTTTAGATCTGTTATACATATTAATTATAAATTAGAGACACAGATCTGAACTGAAGGGTATAAATGTTTAAAAAGTTACAAATAATTGAAAAGGTAGGAAACCCTTTAGGACTTCATCTTTCTTTTAAAGGATTCTGTTTCTCATTTCATTTCGGAAAGCTGAACTCTTGGACTCATGGGAATGTTCTTTAAAATGCAGGCATGTGACTCCTGCTCAGAGCTGACTGACAAGATCTAATCTAATCTTCATGGGTTGTTATTTTAATTATGGGTTTATACTTGATTTGGGGAATTTATCTGAAGTAATGTTGAAAAGTAAAATCTCAACTATCAAGCATTTGCTGTCTTTATTATTAATAAATTAATATTTCCTAACCACTCATGTATAGATGAAACAGATCATTGAATCTAATATTTTTATGTTACGACTTCCTCCCCAAAGTACTTTATAAATTCTCTTTCTCTCCTTGCTTGTTCATCTAACCACAAACAGATGCACATACTGGAACATATACAGGTGTTCATATGAGAAATCAAGAAGAGAAAGTAGAAATTACTTACATGGAAAAAATGTCTGTTAGCCAGTTCAATCGACTTCAAAGGTCCTGATCTTACAACAACTTTATGCGTATTTCAGCAATTTCTGCACAATAGTGAATTGAAATTATTCAGGTTGTGTAAAAACAAGGTTGTCTATTTTGGCGGAGTCACATAAAGATAATTTAAAGTAACATAGAGATTAAAAATACTACATGTATCTATAATTATGAGGGTAATTTTTTTATCCTAAACAGAACTATTAAGTAAACTGAAATTAGGTGTATATAATTAAACCACATTTCTTGACAACAAATTTCAAGATAAAAATCTTTCTCAAAAAATTAATGAAACGGCCAAAAATTAATAAGTAGATACACATTTTTAATAACACAATTTTTTAAAACTTAATTTCTTTAGTTGCAACTTTTCACCAGCCTAAATAACATCTTAAAAGTCAGAAGGTTGGGGAAATTCTTTGAAAGATGAGAGATCTTGCTTTGCAGTATCTTCTAAAAAAGACTTGCACTTTGAAGCAATTTTTCTATAATATTAATCGCTGCTGTGCTTGTAGTATGATGAAAGTAAGCTTCTGTCATCTTATTGGTTTTTATCTTACAGAGGCATAAGGGGAAGCTTTGGCACAAAGGGAAAGTAAAAAGGTGCAGTAGAAATAAGCTTTTATTCTAAACAATTTTGAAGAAAACTAGCACAGTATCAAACAATTTTAAAGGTAAAAACTACAATGGGTTAAGGAAGTGATTACTCAAAATAGAAAAAATAGATGGAAAGCATTGTTTCTGTTCAGAGGAAGGAGGGTACCAGATATGGGAAAACAGAAAGTCAGTGATTTTTACGAGCTGCTTTTTTAAGCTTCCCCACTCTTATTTCATGAAATGGAATATTCTCTTCCCTCAGGGCTGAAAGCATGTTAGATTTGTTGATGTTCTGCCTTTAACTTTGCAGCCAAAACTAACATTGTTTTAATGGTAATGTATTTCTATTTAAAAGAAATTTGCAGTAAAAAGTTGATTCTGGGCTGCTTATGTGCAATCCAGTCATTTTGTAATTGCTTCTATGGGCAATATAGCTATAGGCAAGTTGTCAGTAATTATGTAAAAGATACAAATCCTGGTTATAAGAAATTTTTCCATTGGGATAAACAATAGCCTGGAGAAAAAGGCAAGAGAAGGAAACCATATTTCTAAAAACTTAAATAAAAATGGAAAGGTAAAATCTACTACAAAGAGCCGTAGGGCATCTGCAGTTGGCACTTAGTGTGAAATCAGCAGATATTGTGCATACTCATACACCCCCACATGCTTAAACATGTTTGCATATATATTAAAGTTTGTCTTGCCTTTCAGTAGGAGAACTTTAAAAGCAGAAATATATGAAAATACTAAATAAACAGAACTGATTAAGCTGTTTAAAATACAGTTCTTGAAATATATTTAATTAATTTCTTCAATAACACCTATTTGTTTGGTAGAATAATAAGAAGACCCATGTATTGCTTTTTTCTTGATTTATTACAGTTTAGTCAAATGGCTATTTATTTCTGGTTTAAGGGACAGCTCTGTGGCAAATCAAGATAGCAAGCAATGTTTCTAGTTAAAAAGAAAGGGAAACCTACTCTGTTGAGTGATTATGTCAATGAAAATCTTTGCAGTTACTTCACCACGGAGTGGATATAGGCATATTCCCTGACATTTTGGAAGAACAAAATTTAATTCTGATTGCTTGATGTAGAACTAGATGTCCAGCTTTCAGAATTACAAAATGGATAAAGTTGGAAGGGACCACAGTGGGTCATCGTTTCAACCTCCCTTCTCAGGTAGGGTCATGCTAGAGCACACTGAAGAGTGTTGTGTTCAGAGGGTTCTTGAATATCTGCAGTGAAGGAAAGTCCACAATCTCTCTGGGTAACCTGTTCCAGTGCATGGTCACCTGCACTGTAGAGACGTTCTTCCTCCCATTCAGGCAGAACTTTCTGTGCATCAGTTTTTGCCTATTGCCTCTCATTCGATTGCACTGCACCACCAAGAAGAGCCTGGATCCATCCTCTTGGGCACCCTCCCATTAGTTACTCTTAGACATTGATGAGGTCCCCTCTCACTTGTCTCTTTTTGAGGCTAAATGGGCCCAGCTCCCTCAGCCTGTCCTTATAAAAGAGATGTTCCAGTCCCTTAATCATCTTTGTTGTGCTCCACTGGACCTGCTCTAGGAGCTCCATGTATCTCTTGTACTGAGGAGCCCAGAACTGGACACAGCACTCCAGATGTGGCCTCACTAGGACTGAAGAGAGGTGCAGGATCACCTCCCTCAACCTGCTGTCAATGTTTTTCCTAAGGCACCCCAGGATACCACTGGCCTTCTTGTCCACAACGGCACACTGCTGGCTCATGCACATCTGGTTTTCCACCACTGTACACAAAATCACCACCAGTTTTACTAGTGCAAAATTTAGATAACAGTCACAATAATGCCGAGTGACTTTGCAGTTATCATTTTTATGTATCATCAGTTAATATATGTTCATTAATACAGAAATCCCACAGATGAACAATAATTTTGAGATTCTTGCATTACAGTGGTACTTCACAGTCCCATTTTTTTTGATCTCTGCTTCTGCCACTTGCAAAACTTTAAACAGTATACTCATATTTAAAATAGTAGCATTTTGAAAATGTTTATGATGTCCTTTCTTTTAAGTATTAAAAAAATCAATAAAATGTAGGTGCATGAATTCGTAATGGAATTAATCCCAGAAATAATGAATAATGTTAGTCTGAATGTTCCAAGTGTGAAAAGAGACAATAATGTACTAAAAATTCATAATAGGAACAAGAAAAAGGAATCTAGAATAGCTTGTCCAAAATCCAAAGAAGCAGCAGTAAAACATAAGAAACAAATAAAATGATTATTGGTGTCAGCAGAACATGCATCATTCTGACTGAAATTCCAGTAAGGGAGGAACAACTTCAACACAGTTATGAAAGGTATCAGAATAAAATTTTATGATTTGTAACCTAACAAAAATACAAGTAAAGCAGTAGATATATGATATTTATTCATCCACTGGTTAGAGAACATAAAAAGAGGATCCTCAGCCTTATGCAAATTCAGTCTAGCACTGTTTTTTGATAGTTTTCTTTCAGTCCAGGAAAGAGGAATTAAGGAGGAAGGTCTATCTTCTTATGAAACTCCTTTCTCTGGAGACCGTAATGTCTTCTTCAAATTATTTAGTTAGAGAATTAGCATAAAAAAAAAATGGTGATTGGAGAAATATGCACAGTATTTCTCTAAGGTTGAAGACCAGTGTCTCTTCAACATAGGCTCAGCTCAAGCTTTGTAACACTAAAATGCATAGACATGACATCTCATTCTTCAGCCTAGCAGAGGAGCATCAAAAACTACATCCTTAACCTAGCAAAGACTTTTAAAGTTGCCAGCTTAGACAGCCACACTTGCCAATCATTAAGCGGCCAAGTAAAAGAGGTGAATGTGTCAAGCTTAAGACTCCAATTCATAATCAAGTGTGCATACATATTTAATGAAAATTATTATAAAATATAGAATTCATTGTTGCTAAAAAATACAAAGCACCAGGTCCAGACAAGGTTATCTAGGCAAATATGCTAACCAAAATTATATTATCTAAGTGGAGAAACTTATTAATTTCCAAAGTTAGGCTGAATTGTAAGTCATGCTTTGTGACCAAAAAAATCTCCATTTAAATTAGACATTTTAATGGTTCGTGGGTAGCTCCGGGAAGAAATTGTTATTGATATGATTAAGTGTTGATATTTTCCTCAAATATTATCATTTAAAAAAAAATAAAATGTTTTATATTTGTGTCAGCAGTAACTGTTGAGTAGCTTTAGCCTAAGAAAATAAAATATTTTTATTTTTTCTGGGAAGAACATACCAAATGACTAATCAAATGACCAGTCTCTTTTCAATTAATACTATCTCTCTATTAAGATAAAGCAAACAGTTAACAGCTTACAATGGGTACACAAAATATAAAACATTTGTTGTATCCAGCTCTATATTTTCCCTGTCAGGGCTCTGATTTTTGTTTTGCCTGGATACAAGCCAAACGTTAGCATACACTTCTGTGAAGGGTTTTGTTTGGAATTTTCATTAAAAGCTCTTCATATGACATAATGGAACTCTCTCTGTAAGTACATGCTGACTGCTTCCCAGAATAAAATATGTTTAATATACTTAATGACACTAACCTCAGCAAATAAATTGTCATTGTAACTCTATGCAGACTTTATATGTGACTTCATTATAAAATGAAGAACAAGACTTAAACAAGACAAACTAAGGTTACAAATTAATAGGATTGAATGTCAAAAACTTTACAGAATGGTCACTGAAGTCTGTGTCCAGAACAGCATATGAGACATTTAGCTCAAGATGGATTCATAGCTGAAATTAATTAATTATATGAAAATAAAATAATGTAGATCTCAAGAGGAAGAAACAAGATCCATCAGTTAGACATCAGAGCTAATTAGGTAGTTCCAATTATTAAGACTCCATTGCTCATATCAGATCTAAGAATATGGTGAATAAAAAATAGTGTAACTAAAATGGAATCGTAAAACAGTACCTACAACTTCAAGGTCTTGAAGTTCATGAAGTATCTTCTACTAAACTGTCTATGTATGTCTGCAATGAGTGGAAAGGCAACCTGATTTATTCCTGATTTTATCCCCACATAATTTAATGGAGGGTAGATTTACCCCTAAAATCTTAGTAAAAACTGTATATAAATGGTGTTTACAAAGAATGTTTTGTTTCAAAACTGTTATATTTCAATTTTTAATGTAAAGTTTTTACCTTCATTTAAAAACTGTTTTAAGATCATAGTTGGAAACCAAGGCACAAACTAATGAGGCAGATTTGTGAATTCCTGAAAGACATGAAAGGAAAAAGAATCAAGACACAAAAATATTTTCTTTGACTTCTGTTTTGATTGTTTTGATTGAAAGAAATGCCTAGGGATAGACCGTGCTCTCACAAAAGATTGCATCAAAAGTATTCAGTATTTTTTTCTTCATAATATATCTAACAAAATTAGCATACGTTTTATAGATTTTTAAGCTTTACATAGGGATTGCGAACGGAAATAAAGCAACTGAAAAGTTCATAAGATTTTGAAAATAAGTTTAAATGAATGGTAAAATAAATCTTCAGGGAAGATTTCACCAGAAACTTTCTAAATTACTTTCTACTCACAGGAACTCCCATGACATGTACTGCAATAGCTGACATTTTTCCTTCAGAAAATTCTGTTATAATAAAGAGGTAGAGGCTTTGAGGTAAGGGGAAGAAGCTTTTTCAGGGAATAACTTGTCTGGAAGATCTTTAGTTAGCATTATTTATCAGGTCCAGGGTGGATTTCTAATCAGAGGAACTGAGAGATTATTCTTTCATTGGTAATTGATTAAGGTAGTAGAAAGAGTACCTAGTCATTATGTCATGTCAGTCAGACCTTTAACATTGCAGGTATTTTACCCTATGAAACAGTTGGTTTAGTATTCTTAAATCCTATCACTATTTCAGTAACATGCCATAGATCACCAGGAATATAAACAAACTATAGCAGAACTGGCTCACACAGAACAAGACACAATATAGTTTGTGTCCATGAGTATGGTTTTGTGTTTGGCTAAATATCCATGCCTATGGTAAAAGAATAAGGCTAGTTAACTTAAAACCATCCTGAATTGCCTTTCCTGATTTCTTGTGCTTATGTTTTTATGCATAATTTTGCATGCATTGTGCAACAGAGAAGTTTGAGAGTTTATTACATGGCATAGGCACAATTTGTCTTGGTTTTCTTTTTGTTTGTTTGTTTGGGGGTTTTTTGTTTGTTTGATTTTTGTTTGGGTTTTTTGTTTGTTTTTTAAAATAAAAGTTTTGGCTCCATGTGCGTTAGTAACAAAAAAACTGGAAAAATGAGGTGTTCCATAGTGTCCTTCTGTTTGGATTTAATTTGTAATTATTCAATAAAAATCAAGAAATCTGGATGTGGAAGTCCAAATCACAAGAAATTCAAAGTTATGACATAAAATGCTCTTAACCTTCCAATATTAAAATTAAAAATTAAGAAAAAAAAAAGAAAAGAAAATTATAACCTCTGGCAAAATGGAAGATCTGCCTGCTTTAAACTCATAGAAGAACAATTAATGAACCTGAACATTCATAAACACCCAATCAAAAAACCGAAACAATGGTGTGTCCTAGCAGTGAAACTACACACAAAATCCTTTCCAAATGGTGCATGGATCACTTCCAATTTCATTTTAGCAGGCTTTCCATAACAGATGCAGTTTTTTAACAGCTCGCTAAATTTGTATGCAAGGCTGGTAAGTACTGGCCACAGCTAAAAGATGTGCTGAAGCTTCTGGCTGAGCTCTCATGAAAACTAATGTTTTCTATCACTCTGGAATGTTGGAGGGCCAGACATTTATCACCTACTATATAAAGACACCTCAGAATAACACTTTTGATGTTGGTGAGTCACCACTTTCTACACACACCATACCTGTGTCTGGTTGTTCTTAGCCTTCAGAACACAGCACCCTGGCCTTGTCTGTGAGCTCTGCCAGTGTCTGGGCCCTCAAAACACCTGCTTGAGTTTCAGAGGGAAAACAACAATCTATAACCTCACGACAGCTTTTCTCACAGAATCATACAAAATGCCGGAAGGGAGCTCTGCAGTTCACCTAATACAACTTCCTGCTCAAAGAACTCTGACTTCAATGTTATATCAGGTTGCTCAGGGGCTTATTCAGGCACGTTTTCACAACTTCTGAGCATGGGGATTTCATAACCTTGGATGACTTTTAGCACAATCATTTAAATACATTGAAACTTTAGTAGTTTAAAATTGGCCAACAGAGGAAAAAATTTTTGGAAGTTGCCAGAAAATAAAGTGAGCTTCTTCAGGAACGGCAGGGATAATTTTTGAAATGGCATTTCAAAAAAGGTGTATTTTATTCCTTGGTCTCTTTGATGACCCCATAGGAAAAAGAATATAGTGAAAACAAACAACCAAACAAAAAAATTAGGGGGACTGAAAAAGAGCAGAACATAAACTACACAACTTTATTTTAAGAAGAAATGTAAATAAAATATGTTAAAAAATGTTATGAGCTTTTTAAAAACAAAACAAACAACTCTGGTGAATACAAAAATTAATAAGATAGGGTAGACTAGATATACGTTGTAGTAGGAGGAATAAGAGTTTTAGAAACTACAGAGTAGGGAAGGGATGGAAATTTATTGGAATACATCGGTATAATATTCTTGAAGATCTGGTTAGCAGTAATTTTTTTATACAGATGAAGCTGACAGCTGAATTAGAAATTGCCTTAACAGGACAAACTCACGTTTTCCCCAGTTAAGACAATAGTTCTGGTTCATGTATATTATGCTTTTCTGATATTGGAGATCTACTAAGCCCCTTTCAAATTTTCATTTCTTCCCTGAATTGCAATTTGGATTTAAGAAAATGCTTTTTCTCTGTATATGGCTTTCTTTACTGTTGCAATGGATCCTTTTGTCATTGTAACCAGGAGAGAAGAGATACATCAATAAAAAATTAGAATAAAATAAATAAGAAATTACTACATCACAGACAATTAATTAGTGGTGCTTTTCACACCAGATATGCCAAAGACCCGGATTTTATATACACGTTGTGTTGGTCTTTCTAGTTACATTGTTTTATTACCCAGATGAGAATTGAACAATTACTGATTCACATGAGTATTCCTTTTGAATTTGTACTGCTTCAGCCTTTGGTTATCTTTCAAATCCCAAATAAATTATGTACATATCTGGCTGACAGCTTACAGAATTCTTTTGGGATACACAGAGTGAAGCAGGAAAGGACGATGAGGATTCAATTACAGAGATTCATCAGAATGTCATCAGACATAATGCCAGAACCTTCTATCATCTACCCAAGCATTTTCAAATATTGACATATAGTGATCCTAACCATTCAGACCTTACCCTATTAATCAAATAAAAATTAGAGGGAATTAGGAGAGAGATGTGGAAAAGGTTTACAGACTAGCTTGTCAGAATTTTGCCTACTGCATATGTTCTAATTCTGCGCAAAATCTGTCTTTAAAGGTCTTAATAGGCATCTCTATCTCCCTACTGACAAATGTTCCCTGATATTAACTACAGAGGTTCTTTTATTTTTATTAGTTATTCTACTGTGTACCACACTAAACAATCACTCCCTATACCTCATTACAGCCTTCAAATATTTGTAGAACGTCATGACCTACTTTTTCATCATCTGTTAAACTTAGCTCTTTTAATCTTTACTCAGAAGTCAGTATATTTCTCCTGTTCATTTTTTTATAATATATAACAGTAATCTAGAAAAAGATTTACCCATTATTCACTCTAGGCTAGTAATATTTATAACTATCATACTAACGAATGTTAAAAATCATAGAATCACTTAGGTTGGAAAAGGCCTTTAAGATCATCAAGTCCAACTATTAACCAAGCACCGCCAAGTCCATCACTAAACCACATCCCTAAGTGCCATGTCTATATGACTTTTAAATACCTCCAGGGAGAGTGACTCAGACACTTCCCTGGGCAGCCTGCTCCAGTGTTTGACAACCCTGTCAGTGAGGAAATTTTTCCCAATATATAAAAACATGGTATAACTTGAGGCCATTTCCTCTCGTCCTATTGCTTGTTACTTGGGGAAAAAGACTGTAAGAGTCTTGATTTGTATCTCACTGGGTTGTTTGATTGTTAGTTGGGTCGAATGAGCCATCTTGACTTTGTGCGTGTGTAGGGGGGATGGGTAGAGGGCCAGGCCTTCAGTATTGGAAGGCACATGGTAAGGCCTGCAGCCAACTTGGTTGAATTCACAGAGCACACATGGCTCAGGATCCATGTGGTTGAGCTGTCAATCAAATAAGGCCTGGCTGGCAGCCCACCCACACCACACCCCCTGAAGCTTCTGATTAGCTGACTCACCCTGCACTTCGGCTAGGAGGGTATTGACTGGCCAATGAACGAGATGTCCGGCTAGAAAGTGTTGCCAGAGCATATAAATGGAGACACACAGGGCTTTCATCTTTATCCTGCCTTCTCTCCTGGAACCTGCTATCGTGTGATCTCCATTGGTAGCTATACAAGTGGTAGCCATCCAAGCTGTGAGCAGCCAGTTTCCTCTAGGAGAGTGCTGTGGTAAACTGTGCCAAAGGCTTTACTAAATTCTAGACAGGCAGCATCCACAGCCTTTTCATCATTCAGTAAGCAATCATCTTATCATAGAAGGAGATCAGATTAGCCACAGGATCTGCATTTCATAAAACCATACTGTTTGGGCCTGATCCCTCTGTTGTCCTACATATGCTGTGTGATGGCACTCAGGATGATCAGCTCCATAACCTTTTGGCACCAAGGTCAGGCTGCCAGACCTGTAGCTTCTTGGATCCTCCTTCTGACCTGTCTTGTAGAAAAGCATCACATTCGCTCACCTCCAGTAAACTGGAATCTCTCCAAGTAGCCAGACCTACTTGATAAATGATGGTAAATATCTAAGTGAACACTTCCACCAGCATCCTTAGGACCCTTGGGTGGATCCCATATAGCCCCAGAGAACATGTGTATCTAAGTAGTGTAGCAGGTCACTGACCATTTCCCCTTGGATTATGGGGGCTTCATTCTGCTCACTGTCCCTATCTTCCAGCTCCATGGGGTGGGTACCTGGAGAATAACTGATCTTACTATTAAGGACTGAGACAAGGCAATAAGTACTTCAGCCTTTTCCTCCTCCTTTGTCATTATGTGTCCGTGTTACACGTTCAGGTATTGAACTAGAGAAAGATTCATTACAGAAATTCTTTGGGTCTAGTAATACAGTGATATATTGTAGTGCAAATCAAATAAAAGTAGGTCTAACTGAGATGACTACAAATGGAAGACCATTAGAGAATTTGAAACAGATTAAAAAAAATAAAAGCAATACAATTTAAAAGAAAAGAAAAGTCTGAGGGGAAAAAAATCACCTTGTATTATGAGAGTTAACAGATAAGTTATTTTTAATATAAAAACTTATTTTTAAGCTTGGAAAATAGCCCTCCCAAAAAAAAAAAAAATCCAGACACAGAAAGTCTTCTACTATTAATTTTAAACTGCTCAACAATTCTTCCTGGAAATATTTAAAAAGACAGAGCTATGCAGAAAAAAAAAACAACCCACAAACGAAAAATGAAATGCAATTTGCCACAGGAAAACATTAAGATAAAGAAAACAATGTAGTAAAAAAACAAACAGAACCAATTGAAGGAACTGAATAACTATCTATATGTAGGAATATGAGACAAAAAGTCCATAAACATGGCAATATTCAATGAGAGAGGGAAAGACTAGATACAATGAGAAACAACTAAAGTAATTTTGGCACTGGCTATGCTTCAATGAAATCCAAGCCCTGATATGTAAATTAATGATTTGAACTTTAGAATAAATTTGCATGAAGGAAAATATAGTTAAAACCCTCAACATTAAATTACTCAACAAATTCCAGTTAACATAAACAATGTATTTCATTATGTCTTTGGTTCTAATGGAAAAATGAAAACAAAACTGGGATGTTGTGTGCATTATCTAGCATCTATATTCCCATTTTACTAGCTCATCTTCTCTCATTCTTCACATTCCCAACTAACCTAGGCTCTGTAAAGGTGAGTATTTCCTGCCATAATCTTAAGTCCACTGTTCATTCACTTTGATTCTTCTTTCCATAAAATATGAAAACTGTTAAAATGTATTTTACACTCAGACTTGAAAAAAAATAATCTCAGCTATTATAATTCAAAAACATATCAACAGAGTGGGGGAAGTGAAGTATTACTTAACATATGACTCCAAAAAGTATATTCAGGATGGAGAGGTGAAGGAATCTTTGTATCTTACGGTGTTAGTTTTTTAGCTTCAAGGAAATTAGACCCATGTTAACTAGCTACTATAAAAAAATCCTCAGAGGACAAAATGTTAATATATAAAACTCAGGATGCTGAAATTTTTACTACTCTTCAGGACGCAATTTTTCTTTTGAAGGGCAGATTTTCCTAGACGGAAATTGTATTATATTCATAGGAATAATAACATCAACCAAGTCACAATATTCATTCAGCTTTGCAGGGGGCACTGAAATAACAATGTATTCCTATGAATGACGCTGAGGTCGGAAATTATAAGATAATAAATGAAATATATTTGCAAATTAAATTCAGTTTCCACTTTTACAGAGAGGTCATTTATGACTATAGTGGTGTACCAGACTTGTGCAAATATATAATTTAAAACATAACATTGTTGTCAAATTCAATGCACGAAACCCACTTTTTCACAACATCAAAAATTCCATTTCCTAGGTCTCACGATAATTTAAAGCATTTATGAAGATACTTTTAAATAGGGTTCTGAAAGAGTTTGTCCAAAATATGACCCAATAATAATTTTCAAATCATTACAATTCACAGAGCTGGAAATAGAAACTTCCGTCTGAGTGTCATTATTCATATTCTGCTCTTCATGATCACTGTAATAAACTTCATAGGCACATTGCTTTTACATGTCTTAACTATACCAAGCCTCAAGACTGAATGCTCTTTTTCTTAAGGAAAATAAAAACCATTTTGTAAACATTTTTTTAAAATTTAATAGAAGAAATTATTCCAAAGAATGTTTAGTATTTCAAAACATGCTCTAAAATTGCTGTCAGATTGACTATTGACCTAATTTTTGACCAAAGAAATCTACAAAAGAAAACAATACCGAAAAAATATTCAGCAATGTGTGATATTTTTTATTTTTAAATGTTTATAATTCTTAAAAACCTGATTGCACAAAGTTGTTAATAGCATGTGCGACTTTAATTTTCTTTTAGAGATTTCTTCGTTAAAAAACAACATGCAAAATGAATCAACCATTTGAATAAAGTATGCATTTAAAAAAACCCCGAACATTGAATGCGCAAGAGCAGGCTGT
>VXAY01007401.1:438163-463591 GCA_013399855.1 Oxyruncus cristatus | reverse complement strand
TTTTTTTTTTTTTTTTTCCCTTTTCTTCCCCCCCCTCCCCTTTTTTCTTTCCCCTTTTTCTCCCCCTTCCTGTCATGTTAGAAAAAGTCTTCCCGAAGTCTTTAACAAAATTATTTCAATATCAGTATCAAATTTGCAGTCACCGGATTAAATACAACAGCCAATAATCCCCACTGGAAGCAGGCAGGGCGAGAAACCCAACGTTTAATGAACTTCCACCTTCCAAAGAGAAGGAAAACTTGTAAAAAGACAAAATATATAAAAACTGAAATACAGGGAAACATTCTTAAATTCAACATATTTACAGGATACGAAGATTTGCAGCTGGAGAACTGAGAGCTGAGCGAGTGTTGGTGCTTCTGCTCCGTAACTCGGCCAGGGGGAGACCAGATCCAGCAGCAAAACCCACATAATATACAAAAATATACACAAAACCAAGCTAGATCTTACAGATATTCCTAAATTTAAGGAGCTCTGTCTCCTCACTAAAATTCCAAGGCATTCCAAACTGGGACAATGCACCAGCACCCCCGGATTGTGCTGGGCCGCCCCGTCACCTCAGAACAAACTTCAGTCACACCAATGGCTTTGGGGCCGTTTCATCCCAAAGTTGGTGGTCAAGCACAGAGATTTTTAGTCTTAATTCCAAAAATATTTCTGACTTTGGCCACATGGTTAATTGCTACCGGTTAATTGGTTAATGAATCAGATGCAGGGATATAGTGTCTGGACCAGGAGAGGCTCCAGGGGACGGATAAAGAGCAGACCGGTTGGATCTGTTAAATTGTAAATGGTGATGACATTATGACAGTGAAAGTAAACTTCAGCTCAGTTAATTTAGAGAATCCTCATCATTGCTTTGTCCGAGAGCTTTGTAAATCACCCCAAAACTAAATTAACAGGCTATGGCAGAAGAACATCCATGTTACGAATGACATTCCAAGGAGGCCACAATCCCCTGGAGTGACTGAGAGAAGATGAAAGGCAGCTTGGATTTATAAAGGACAAAGGAATTTCTTCCTCCTCCTCTTTAGACACCTCTGCTTTTGTAAAACTCGTGGTCTACACCAAGTAGAATACTTGGTGTAAACTACAAGAATACTAAATAGGCAGGAATAGTAGAGCTGGGGGGGTAACAGCATTCCCATTCCGGTGAGAGACAGCTGGAATTCTCACAAGAATAAACTCAAAGACTACCCCTTCCGACTGCTTCAGTCCTGCCCGTGCATCCAGTGGATCATCTGGGATCCTGGAGCAGCTTCTGATGGATCAGGGTGATTATCCTCCGCAGATAGTGGTGACCAACGGGAACGCTGGAAAGAACAGCAGAAACTTCCTCCTTCCTGGGGAAGATGAAAGGATCACAAGTGTTGGAGAGGATATGGAGAGCTTAACTCCTCATCCCTGCTGTGGAATGAAGTCGTGTGGAGAGGTGCTTTTTCAACTCACCCGATATTCCCGATGTGGGTTTGGACACTGAAGGGAAGTGGAGCAGATGGATAGTCGGGAGAGAGAGACAGAGTCAACTCAAACTTGGCAAAAGCTGCGGAAGCGGAGAACAAAAGCTTCACCCTGTGGAACAAACACAAAGATCCATGCAAAACAGACAAATTCGCCGCTTCCGCCTTGGAATTGGGGCCGGGATTGGGAATAAATGATGCCACTGATGCAACAAAGCTCAGGAACTTCCAAAGAGTTCCAGCACAGACGCACAGGAACTGCAGAAATGAGATAAAGAGACTTTTTGCACTTTATCAACACCTCAGAATCCAAAGCCCCAACTTCCCTCGCGGGAAAAGTTAATACAGAACCATCCAAAAATTATGGGAGAACAGAGACTAACAACAGAGAATAACAGAGACTAATAGCAAAAAATATGTTTTTCTAGTTAGTATAAAGACATTCCCAGGGAGCTAAAGTTTTCCAAAGTTTTAAGTTGGACTGACTCGCCTCCAATTCCATGGGATTGTTTCTGATTATCCACATACAGTCTCTGAATGACTGCTGTGGACCCCATCTTACAGAATCACAGAATATCCCACAAGGGACCCACAAGGATCAAAATCCAACTCCTGGCCCTGCACAGCCCCAAGAATCCCATCACGATAACCTGAAGTTACTCACTCTGTGTCTTTGATATCTGTCTTGAGGAGATTGAATTTTCCACCCCATCTCTCCAGAAATTCCATCTCCTCTCCCAAGATTTTGCAACGATTCACCACCAAGGAGATGTCATGGAGAACCTGAGGGGGCAATCAGGAAAGGAACCACATCAACACCCAGGTGGTGACTAGGTGACACTTGAAAACGCAGTTTACCCTAGAAAGTATTTAAAAAAAAAAAAAGGGTAGTTTAACTGCTACCTCGGTCTGGACGGAAAAAATGAAATTGTACAACAAATGTACATTTTTTGCTTAAAGTTTCTCCTTTCTGCTTTGTCAATGGGCCTGTCATAGCCAGGCAGGAACCCAGAAGAAGTCTGGCTTGGCAATTTAAACCTACATTCTTTAGGAGGCAGAATGGCCTTCAGATTAATTCTTTACTTCTATAGCAGCAAAAAAAAAAAAACAAACCCAAAACAATAAAAAAAAGGGCTTTTAATAACTCCAGCTTTTAGGACTCCTGCCTTCAGGGGCAGGTATTTACCCTCCCACCTCCGAATATTCCTGAAGCAGATTTTGGCTTGCTTTGCTGAAGCTTTCATTAAAGTGCTTTGGTTCTCAGGATCAGCCCAGTTTTCTCTGTGACAGAAAAGATTTAAGGTTTTTCTTCAGAGTCTCATAAGATTCCCTGGAATGTTACCTGGGGCAAGTAGTACAGCGTGGGACACTTTTCCTGCCAGCTTCCCTGACTTTCAATAAACTGAAAGATGAGCCTTTGGACTAAACAGGAGGAGGGTGGGGCTTGTTCCACTGTAACACAAAAGAAAAAAACCACATTGCCAGGAACATTTGAAAAGCCATTTCATAGAGCATTAGCAGGTAAAGCACAAATTTAGAGTATTCCCGACAACAAATTAGCAGGGCTGCTACTTTCAAGCTACCCAAAAATATCTCACCATCCAGGAAACATTCAAAGTTCAGGCTAACGATGGTTCTGGAAGGATCTACACCAAAATCATCACCATCTGAGAAGGAAAGGAAAAAAAAACCCAGTGATTTCCATACTTAGTTCTGGAGTCACAGCTCTTCCTCCGCAGAAACAGCCATCCATTACATTTCTGACCTTTCACATGAAAACATATCCAAAGCCATGCCACCTACCTCAGCTTACCCAGTGGAGTATATTCTGTATTCCCTTTCAGCAGATCTTCACAAATTATGGAAATTTCAGGTTTCTATCCTATAACTAACATTTCCAATTCATAAAACATAGACCTACCCGTGTTGTGACTCACCTATTGGGGGTCCAAACACAACTGTGAGCTCCACAGAATCATAAAGAAAATTAAAGACTGCCTGCTGCTCACTCCATTCTGTCACCTCCCACTCAGTGAAGCTGAAAGAGGGGGAAAAAAAAAACACCCCACCATCACCCCAAGTTTCAACCAACCAACCCAAACAATTCCCCAAGGGATAAAGATCAGAGCATTAAATGCACTTGCAACATTTCCCACACAATATACCAATGAATTTTCCAGTTCCAAGCAGATTCTTACATTCTTACATTCCAGAATGTGATAATTCGTTGGGAATGCAAGTATAATACCATTCATTTTACATAAATGTTAATTTTGGAATTAGGGGAGAGTTGGATGTTGGAGCATAGAGCACCACTGCAAAGCTGTTAATGGAATAACACATGGAAGTTCTCCAAGGCTTTATTGCTTATCTTAGGCTGCAAGGAGATTTCCCACATCAAATAACAAGGAAAACCAACTCCCCCAACACATTTATGTACAAGTGGGAGGCCCCAGAAATAGCTAATGAAAAATAAAACCTGAGGGTGTTTTCCTTACTCGTATTTCTCCAGGATTTCCTGGCAGCTCTTTTCAGCCTTCTTGAGCTCATCCATCTGAACCAGCATCTGCTCATCCTCAGTCTCCATCTCTGATAGTTCTCTGCAAGGATAAACCAACCCCATGGGATGTGGCATAGTAGTAAGAAACACACCAACCCTCTAAAAACTTAGTGTGCACATGATACTCTGACATCCCCTCTGATATCTTACCTCTGAAGTTCCTCTTCTTGGGCTCTGACGCTTTCCAGTTCTAAGAGAAAGGGGGGGAAAATGAGAAAAGGGAAAATATGAGAAAGTAGCAGCACAAAGAGCCCTAATCTGCTGTGCACTCACTGTTCTTAACAACAGGAAAGATCTCAACTTGGTGGCTGCTACCCCTGCCTGGATATGGGGTCAAAGGTTGTAATCATTGAACAATTAAAGTGCTGAATATGACAGCTGAATATGACTCTTCGAGTCACACTGTAGCAAGTTCTAAATTCCATGTTTCCAGGGGAAAAACAGTAATTTGCATCCATTAACATCGCAAAAATTAGCTACATGCAGTGCAGAAAATACAGCAGTGTTTGCATCCTTCTCAGAGCTGATACATCAGGATGAGGGTTCAGTATCACCCTCTCCAGAATGTAAAATACCAAACAAAAAGTACATTCAGCTGGTTCCGTTACCTTTCTGTAGGCTTTGCCCTCCTTCCACTTCATCCCCTTCATCCCAGAAAGAATCTATGGGAAAGAAATATTAGGTCTGTGCAGAACTCCCGGATTCAATGCTTTAAAAGTCTATTTTGTTTGTGGGCTCCAGAAATCTCAGTATTTCCAAGGTAACTAAGAAAAACATACAAAAATATGGAAAAGTATCTCCAAAAAAACCCTCAAAAAGTGGCAATAACAGGGAAACCTCCTCTTATTGCATTGTTTCAAAGCTGCTACTCTGCAATTTGATTTCTACTTAAGACACTGGAAGAATAGAATTGAAAGTACAGAACATTGTTATGCAGCAGTGCCAAGTCCTGACGGCAGCTTGTGTCAAACAACCACAAAACACAGAATCCCGAACTGACCTTTTGAACAGCAGCTCTGGAGAAAAGAGGGAGAAATTAGAATATAAGTCACCTGTTTGGAAACACATACCTGATTCCAGAGCAACCAGGCAGCTCTCTGCCTCCTTCAGCAGCTCATCCACCTTTTCTGTTCTCGCCTGGAGCTTCCCATGTTGTTCCTGAGATGGGAAAGTTGTACCTGAGTCAGTGATATTTTCTAACAAGCTGAATTTCCTTGTGGGACCACCACATGGCTCTTTGCTTGCTCGTTAACTAAAGAAGCTGATAGAATCTCTCACGAGAGGGAAGAGGCAAAGGACAAGCAGTGGGGCAGAGGCCACGTGTAAGGAAATACTAAATACTTCCTGTATCTCCCTAATGAGGGATAAGACGTGGAAACAAATGAATTCCTAGAGCTTTAATATATGTACAAATTTCTGATCCTGTCACAATGCATTACTTGTGTCATTTCCTTGTTACTTACAAGAGAATCCCTGCATGGGTTGGGTTGGAAAAAACCCTAAAGATCATCCAATTTGCATATGAATAGAAGGGAAATGCGTTTAAAAGGACAAAACTTCCAGGAGAATACACTGAAGTAATTAAGCTCCGACACAGTTAAAGACAAGAAATATGGCAGAAGTGCCTTTTTTAAAGCCAAACCTCTGCAGACCTGTGGCTCCTTACCTGGGCACTCTGCACCAGTTTGCTGTACAACGTCTCCTTCTCGTTGTGAGCCAAGATTTTACTCTCCTTGGTGAAGTAGGATTTCATTTTGTTCAGTTCAGCTCCAAAGTTCTTCAGCTGCAATCAACAGGAAATGCAGAAGAGAAAGTGAATGGGAATATAACCCTTCCTGACTCTAGTTCACAACCAAACTGTAGTGATATCCTATATCTAATTACAAATTATGAAAAATACTTTGATCAACTTTGACTCTTTATTTTCATGGACCTAGATCTTTATTCTTGTTTATCCTTGGCATTAGAACCACAGAAAACAGTATCTCTTGATCTACCTTCTCAATTTTAGCAGGACACTTTCATACTGCTTCCAGACTTTAAATGTAAATAATTTTGGGTAATTTTTCCCCCCTTTAATATATTTTAAAGGACACATACCCTTGTATTCTTCTGACATGCTGGAAATTCTTAGAAGTTTTCCATTCAGAAAATATTTTGCCTGGTTTCACCTGCTGCTATTTTGTGAGCATTCTGGTTCTTATTTTATTGGAACACATAAATTAACCACTTGCTTATTATGTGTAAGCATTCCCTCTCCATGCAGCATTACCTCTTCATCAGAGCAGGTTCTCATTACTTCCCACAAACTCCTGTTCACATTCACCAGGAGTTGATCCTGGACATTTGCATATGATTTTAACCTGAAACATGGGGAAAAAAAAGTCGTAAGCCCTTGTTGCAATTGCATTGGTCACACAGAGCAGCACATTGGCATTTACACAATTAGTTTCTAAACCTCTACTAAAATTGCTACCGCCATAAAGAAGGTTAACCGTGTCTTTGTTTTCCCTGTATGTAACGTATGAAGCTTCTTCAGGGCGTTTCCATGCAACCAGAGGTGAAGAAATGAAATTACTGATACACTGTGTGGCTGGAAAAGCACTCACTCATCTATTTTCTGGGACAGGGCCTGGCAATCCTCCTCATAAATCCGCAGCCTGGGCCGGTGAATATACTGGCTGTAGATGAGATCCTCTGGGGTGGGAGGTGCACTCACTGCACACTGGGGAAAAAAGGGAAGAAAAGGGGAAAAAAAACCCACAACCATATTTTTCAGAAATAGTGACTTCCAATCAACTCAATTCCGCTTTCCTCACACCTCCTTTTGGGATATTGTGTCTCATCACTGGAGCTCAAAAGATTAAATTAAATATCGAGAGAGGCTCGCTCCCTTTTAGATGAAGGCTTCAGAAACATCT
Organism: Oxyruncus cristatus; assembly: GCA_013399855.1. Lineage (NCBI taxonomy): Eukaryota > Metazoa > Chordata > Aves > Passeriformes > Cotingidae > Oxyruncus > Oxyruncus cristatus. Next base: position 456,650 of record VXAY01007401.1, on the reverse strand, counting down.
GTATGTTATGCAGGTAACAAGAGTGCTCCACAATAAAACAAGGTGACTATGCTTAATTCAGAATCAGAGTTCCCAAGCCTTATTGAGCTTTATTCCACAAACAAATATGAGGGGGGGTATTTCAGCCTAAGATGGCTACATAATAGAGCTCATAAATAACTGGCATTAATTAATTCCACCCCCTCAGAGGAAGTTTTCAGGGGCTTTTGGAAGAGTGGTGTCTGGTTTTCACCAGCCACTAATGCACAGCAGCAGAGTTCTTAAGCCTGATGAATATTTAGAGACAGCTCAGTATGAATAAATTTGTAAAGTAAACTGTAACTAAGCTGGGACAGCAGCTTGAATAAGAACAGAAGGGATTTAGAAGTCAAACTTCTGTTCTTTATTTCTTCCCCTTTTCTTCAAGGGAGGAAATAAAAGAGTAGCAGTGTCATGGTGCAGCATTTCCAAACGGGAGAATACAACAGGTAGTAGGAGTGCAGAGTAGCTGCAATCAGTAGATGGACACAGTGAAAAGATAAAGTGGAAAGATTAGACTGAGTTCCTAATTCTTACTTTCAAATTTATCGTCCTCGGAAGAAGATAAAAAAACAAGAATTAGCATATTTATCCAGGAACAGCAATCCTGAGCAGATGGGATTTGGTGAGGAGACAGAAATCTTCTATTCTATTTTTCACTTTAAAGTCCTTTGAGTTGCTAAAGATTAAAACCCGAACCCACAGAGGGATATGATTTAAGGTCAGTTATATTGTTCCTGTCACAGGAGAGATACTCACAGTGGCTGGCAGGTGGCTCTGCCGGGGCTTCTGAACCAGAACGTGGACTTGGAGAAGGGTAAAAAACTCCCCAACTGTGATGGCGCCGCTCTGAAATTTCTGCAAATTTGGGAGAAAACGTGCAGTTAAGTCCATTTTTCAAGCAAGAACAGTTACTGGTGTATAACATACACCAGTATTTTCCTGTTAGGACAAGAAGTTGGTGTCTTCCAGCCTCTGTACATACCTCCCATAAATTGTCTTCACAAATGCTGTCTGTGAGAAGCTGGGACTCCATGTGACTGCTGGGCTGGACTGGGAAAAGAGAACAGAAAGGAAAGAGGGGGAATATTGGTGGGGTTAATAATGTTTTAACAGGGTAGGGAACACTTGGGACTCTTATCCCCAAGGGAGCCTTACTTGTTAATTCTGTGTCAGCTCTAACAGAATCCAGGGAGCTGCTGGCACTGCTTTGAGGACAGTCAGGGCTTTTAGCTGAGAGATTTGGAGGTTCTCTGCCTTCACCAGCTTCCACTTGGTTCTGAGGCACAGCAGCGAAAGTAACCTAACATTAACAAATTTAAAAAAAAACCCCCAAGTTAATATAGTTATGTGAAACAATCTAAGTGGTTTATTGTAGTTGTTTCTCGACATTCAGAACTGTTTCACAATTCAGATTGTAATCATCAGTATAAAATCTAAAGATACAAAATGTGGAGATCTAAAACCCGTGCAACAAAGTTATTTTTAAGGTCAGGCGGATGTTCTGTCTTTGCACAGATTTTCTTGATTCAACTGCAATTTGTGCTATCTATAACAAAATCAATTTGAGCTAAACAGCCATGCTGGGATTATAAAAAATTACTTTAGGCCTCGCTGTACCTAAGACAAAACTAGCAATTAGTTTAGTTCAGGGGACTAAGAGCATTTAGTTGAGAAAGTATTAAAAGGATACTATGGAGAGAATGGTTTAAAACTGGCAAATCCCTTATTATGTCCATTTTGCCTGGTCCAGGAATGTTGAATAATTAACCTGATTATTCTATTTTGGCAAAACAGTGAAAACCACAGGAAAATAACAGCAAATTGGCAGTTAAGAAAAACAAGGAAAACTACCAACAGATCCACTTACACCCCAAAAATTAACCCAAAGCCCTGATGGTGTATCCTTACAGTGAGGGATAAGGCTCACCTGCAAGTCTTGTGCCTCAACATCCACATTTTCATCCCTCTTGACCTTCTTTGGGCTTTGAAGATCCTCTTTATCTTGCTCCAAAGATCTTTTGGCATTGTGAGTTTTTGTCTCCTCAAGCAGATCCTCTTCCTGGCAGCAGATTTGTTTTTTGCTTATCTCCCCAGAAACCTTTTCCACGAGTTCAGAGCTGACAGATTCACTGGAATCCATTTCTTCCAGGCACACAGGGAGAAACTCTTCTGCTATGAACTGAGAGGGGCTGAAGTTCTGCCTGGTGGATTTGTTTTCTGGGGTTTCCTCAGTATTTACTGGAACTGGGGCTTCTGCTATGTCGGATTTAGTATTTACGTCTTGTACCGTGGAAACAGAAGAATTTCTCCTGTTTGGCAGTTTAGGCTGGAAAATACCCAGAGGGATATTTATTCCCGGATATTTATCCTGCGGTGCCGTGCCGGTGGGAGCAGCTCCAGATTCCAGACCTGTGTTCTCCTGCTCTTTGCTATCAGAGGAGTTATTTGCTTCACTGACAGTGGGCTTTCCCAACCTCAAGGTATCCTCCGGCTGAGCTGAGGATCTGGGCAACTGGTCAGGAAAAGCAGTTTGGGAAACGGAGAAAGCTGCAGATTTCCTTCTCAGATCCTTCAGTTTTGAACAAACATTTAAAATACCCATTAGTTCTGGTGAAAGACTGTCACTGACCAAAGGTTGCTTGGTTTGTTCAGAGTTTATTCGGAAGTCTTGTTGAGGCGTCTCTCCTTCGGCCGACAGCTCCTCGTTTTCCCTGGATTCCTTGTTAGCAGCTGGAACGAGGCTTGCTCCAGCCAAGCCCAAATCTGGAGCTGAATCTCCACGCTGAGACAAATCCTCTTTCACTACCTGGCTTCTCCAAGGACCATGAGAATCTGGGGAACCCTTCAAAGGATCTGGACCCTGGATGGGAAAGGCAACATGGGATTCCAAATCACCACTTCCTTCTCTGTAATCCACAGGACCATCACCCGGGAGCTCCAAAGATGCTCCTTTTGACTGCAGGTTTTCTGGCTGTGTGAGATCCTGTTCTCTGCTAAAAGGGACAGAATTCCCCGTGGGAAGGTCACAATCCTGTGGTGCCTGGACATCCATAGCCTTCTCTGGAAGTGAGACAGAATAAGTGGAACCTGGTGTTGTGCCGCCGGGGGCCTCGGTGGCTCCTTTCTCATTGGGAAGCGCTGAGGCTGATGAAGCAGAAGAGGAAATGCTGGGCTGATCCTTAGGTTTTGTGGGATAGCCACTATTCAGGCCCCTTGTACGTGAGGAATCCATGTCACCCCCGGCAGACCCCAGCACAGCGTGTGTGCGCTGCGGTGAGCGCCGAGCGCTCGCGGGGGCCTCAGATCCACCGATGTTGTTGTTAACAGCAACAGTATGGGACGCAGTGATTTCCATGTCATCGTGGTGGAGGGCAAACACAACGGTTCTATCAGCAGGAATGGCTGGAATGGGCTGTGGGTCCTGTGCTGTGCGAGTTTTGGTGATCTCCATATCCTCAGCCAAATCAAAAACGACTGTTTTGCCCCCTGCAGCAGCTTCCTGCCCACCCTGCTCCGCCGGGATCCCTCTGTCCTCACAGAAGTCTCCTCCAACACCTGGATGAACGGAGTGAGACACGGTCACTTCCATGGCATCCTGGTAACTGGAGAACAGGATTGTGGAGGTGGAGGGAACAGGGCCCTGCAGGGGGTTCTCTGCCAAAGCTACGTGGAATGGTTTGGTCATTTCCATGTCATCCTCAGCAAACATTGTAACTTGGCTGTTGGGAAGGCCAGGCTCCTCACCAGAGTTTGGTTGAACACCATATACAACTTTCCCTGTGGTTTTATCAGCAGAGAAAGACTTGGAAATGCCCACGTCAGCCTGACTCCCTGTGAACATAACACTCCTCGCAGGATGAGCTGAAGGGAGGGAATGGAGCCCTCCCTCATCCTGCACAATCTCGCGGCCTATGGCAGCCGTGTGGCTCTGGGTCATCTCCATGTCATTGTCCTCATTGCTCAGGGAAAACATAACAGTCTTCTCCCCTGGTATTCCCTTCAAGCTTTTCCTTCCAGTTGTTTTAGCTGTGCTGAGCACCCCTTGAGATGCAGCTTTCCCCACGGATTCACTGATTGCAGAGGGATTGAGTTTAGTTATTTCCATGTCAGAGGGGAAAACATAAGTTTGATCTCCAGAAATCAAGGCTGTGGCATCGTCTGAAGTCTTCATCCGGAAGATGACTCTGTTGTCTGCTGACACCGTGTGACTCCTGGTGATGTCCATTTCGGCATCTCCTGAAAACAGGGTTGTTTTCTCATCAGCAAAATGTTTTAAACTACTCATGGGCAACGTTCTCCTGCCAGACACCGAGGAGTTCTCCTGTCCCACAGGCTGCTCCTGACTATTTGCTGTCATCGTGGGCCCCTTTTTTAAGGGCTTGATTTCATTTCCACCTTGATCGGGGTCTCCAGGCGCTGCTTTTGGTTGTGAGAGAACAACGTTGATGGTGTAATCGGGAACCATCACCACACAGCTTCCAGTCAAGTCCATGCTTTCACCTGAGGGAAACACAACAGACTTCCCTCCAAACAAAGGCAACTGGGAACTTCCCCTACGCGGCTGGGATGTCCCAGCTCGCAGCCCATCAGCTGAGGGAGGAGGTTTTAAATCCTCTCCTGAAGCAAGTGTCGGGAAATGTCTCTCAGGATCAACTCGAGTAGGCAGTACTTTGTTTACTGCCCTCGCAGGGTGGGTTTTCTCTCGCTTCCCGGAGTTTTGGCAATCCGCATTTATTCCTAAGGCCGTTGCAGGCTGCTCATTTCCTCTCATTCCACGGGGAGCAGGCTTGCTACTGAAAGTAAAAGGACCACTTGGAGCCAAAGGAGTAACAATTTGCTTCTTTGTGTTCAAGTCCCCGCGTTCCATCGCTGCATTTGGACTCGTGATATCCACAGCAAGACGACTGGAAAATGGGAAGGGCTGGTTTTGCAACTGCTTGGATATCGCGTTATTTTGATGATTATTATTCTTATTGTTGGATTCTTGTCCTGTGTTCATAGGAGCAACATCGAGGGCAGCAGGATAAGCTTTGGTTATGTCCATGCTTTGATCACCCGAAAACGCGACTGTTCTGTCGCCTGTGCAGGAAACTGAAGGGTTTGGAAGGTTTTTTTCCAAAGGCTGTGATACAACAACTTCTTGGCCTTGCAAAGACAGGGGTGCTCCAGTGCCAGTGACGACATTCCCAGGGACTCCTCTGTTTTGCTGTTGGAACAAAAACGTGCTCTTGGCGCAGGAACTCAGATCACTTGCCTGGAAGTTGTTTTTTCCAATCATCTGAAGATTTTTAGTATTCATTTCAATAGCCTGGCTCCTTTCAATAGTCCCATCGATACTCATCACCTCAATATTTTCCTTGTCCATATCTATGGAATATGGAGGAATACCCTCAATGACATTTTTGTTCTGATTCTTTCTTGGAAACACTTCACATAGCATTTGCCTGGTTTCTGCAGTTGTCCCACTGCTTTGATCCCCGATGACAACAGCGTGGCATTTTGTTATTTCCATTTCTTCCTGCTCAGCTCCACTGGAAGCTGTGGATCTGCTCCCCAGAAAATGAGGTTTGCAGGTGACAGAGGTGAACACTGCAGCGGGAGATTCATTACCAACACTCTTTCCATCCTCCTTAACACAGGCTTTAGTCAAGTCCATGTCTTCTCCTGGGAATATTACTGTCTTCTCACCTGAAGGAACCAGCTGAGGCTGTGCTGAGGGATGGAACCTGCTCTTTGGAGCACCCAGATCTGTACATGAGCCAAACCCAGCATTCACTGCAGTGGGACCATGAGCCTGGGACACTTTTTCCTTATGTCCATCTGAGGCTGAAGGCAGTTCAAGCGCACTGGCTTTATAGGACACAGCAGCTCCATGATCTCCAGCTGTCACTCCCTGTGGGATGTCCCCATCCCCACGTGCTGGATGTCTGCTCCCTGCTAGCACAGGGTTTGTACTCCCTGGCTTTTCACAAGTTTTAGGACACAAACTGTCCATCCCCGTGGTGCTGTTGTTGTAGATGATGTCTGTGTAATTCCCAGTCATTTCCATGTCCTCACATTTAGAAAACACAACAGTTTTGTCCCCTCGGAAGATGGTCTCAGAGGACACGGATCCTCGGATGGCAGACACTGCCCTGGCCTCCTGTCTCACCCCTCTCAGCACTGCAGGGGCTCCTCTGTCTTCAGCATTTGCTGCTTTCCTGTCTGCACAGAGCTGAGGGTCCTGCTGAGTCAGGTTCTGATTAGATGCTGTCTTCAACACAGAATTATCTAACCCTGTGGGTAGGGAATCCTTTTGGAAGTGGACACTTTGATTCCCAACACTGGAGCAGGGAAAGGACACTTTTGCAGTGTGACTGGTTGTCATGTCCATCCCATCGTCCGCGAAGGCCTGGGTGACATCCACAAGCTCCAGCTGCTCCAGTGGAGCCTCACCAACACCAGAGAACGGAACCTTAACACCAGCTGCCTCGCATTTTGTCATTTCCATCCCACCTTCTTGCCCTCGAAAGACTTCTGTTACATTGCAGGTGTGCAGCGGCTCGTGGGAATAGACAAATTCCTTGGACGACTGTGCCGCGTTTTCCAAGCCTTGGCAAGGGACAAAGAAAACATTCTCCTTGTCAGGTCCCTCAGCGGGATTCGGCGCCTTCTCATTTGACTTCAGGCTCAGCAGAAATTCATTGAAATCTATTTTTTTTACAGCAGGAGCCTCTTCCTTCTGTCCCGGGGACGGGCGCGGGTGGTTGGTGGGGTCGGGGAGCAAACCGAGTTCCTGGCTGGCTTCTGCCCTGCCGTGGCTGGAGCTGAGCCCAGCCAGGAAGGAGGTGATGTCTATTTTCTCGGTTCTGTCGGCCTGCTGGGGCCTGAGGTTCCGGGAGATCAGGGCCGTGTGACTGGCTGTCATCTCCATCGCGTTCTCCTCCGAGAACAGCAGGGTGGTGTCCTGCCTGCTCGCCCTCAGGACAGCCTGGTCCACATCATGCCACTAAAAAATTGAAGAAAATAAAAAAAAAAAGGAAGAACTCAGTGACTGGCACGTAAAACAAATGATCAGTGGTTTATTCCATTTGAAACAAAAGCCAGCTGATGCAGTCTTCAGGTTCTAGCTCTATATCTCTCTTTTTTTTTAAAAAAAACAACCTATCGATTACAGTCCTGCCTGATAAGCAATAACATATTCAAAGACAGGACAATGACTTAATTAGTCATCATATTTAAATGTTTTTTTATGAGGGAATGTGTCTTATTTTACATTTCATACGCAGCCACGTCTTAGTAAGCAAGGAACAATTACTGAGCCTTATAGGTCAGTATTTTCTATTCCTGTACAACGTGATTTCCACCTCTTATTTTAGGGAACTACAGGTTTCTCCTCGCCCGGTTTATTCTGCAACTGCCCCAAAGCAGCAGCACCAGGCTGGATGTTTTGAAACACCTTTCCACCACTGATTAGGGAGATTTTATTCGCTTTAACAGAGAGGATTTACAGTTTTAAAGCTGGGGGCAAAAACTGGCCAGTAATAAGACACAACGCTACACTTTATCAGGTGTAATGAATATATGAAGAACAGCTTCACGTTTACTTCAAAGTACACAACCAGACCCACCTGAAACATGAGCTCCTTTGTATATTCTTAGATAGGAATTGAAGAGAATAGAGGAACTAGCTCAGTACTGGGAAGTCACAGAGTAATTTCAGAAGCAAGAGTTATTCATGTGGCAGTCTAATGGCTATAAAATTAGGAAAGTACTTCCAAATGTGGAATATTCACTTGCAAAAGAATTTTCTGTGAATACACAAGGGTTTATTTTTTAGACAGTTAACAGCTTTCACCATTTACTACACAAATTCTTGTGATATATTTTGGACACTGGTATTTTCAGCACCAAAAAAAACCTGAAAGCTTTCACATACCTCAGTTTGCTGCACCAAAGCCTGGATGGGGGCATGAAGCAGAGTGTTCATCCCTGTGGAAAGAAAAGGGGATACTCCAGTTCTTGTGCTATTTGCTTATTCTTTTATCCACAGTCCTAAAGTTCAATGCACTGAGTAAATAAATAAAATTAAACCCAAATACATTCGGAAAAACGTTTTCATTGCTCCCCTCAGGATGTGGAAGGGCCACCCACACTTCTACAACAGGATCCTTGTAAACAGCTTTGGGGGACAAAGCCCATGCAGGGAGAGCCCTCCCAGATCAGGGAGATTACTTTAGGCACGTTAAAATTACTCAAACACAACCAATAGTTTTAAATAAAGATAGTAATTTTGTTCTTAATTTTATCTCCCAACTCACCAGTGATCTCACACGAAACAGCTTCGGTTTCCTCATTCCTACAAAGGTCGGGTTTGATAAAGAGCTTGTTAAAAGGTTTCAAAGAGAAGCCATGAGCAATAAACTGAACAGACAGAGAACAGAGAACTCCGTAGCAGGACTGACCAGACACTACTTGTTTGTCTTCAATATATTCTGAGTGTCACAATCCTAATTTCTCCATGAAATTACCTCATCTTAGCATTCCACAAGCCACTGCTCAACATGCAGGGGCATTTTAATTCCTCAGTGACAAGCAAAAAGGACCAATTCTTTATTTTACATAGAATCTGTGATTCTATGAAATCCCCCTTCACACATACAAAGTGACAAAAACCTGTTATTTTCCCACCAGGTCATTTTAATTTTAAAAATCCCATCGCTGTGTTTTATCCGCAAGAACTTGGAGGCTGGACTAACACTGGGAAAAAGTTTGGTGATAAATATCGAATTACAATAAATATCCATCAGACATGATACTTACTGATGAGTGAAGACATCATCCTTATCTGCTTCACACTCTAAAAATAACAAATGACAAAATTACAGTGTGAGAATCATGATCATGGTTGGACTTGATCTTTTCCAACCTACACGATTCTGATTCTAAAGAAAACTGAGACGAGAGTGAACTGCACAGAAACTGTTCTGAAGTTCTCTTCATGTGTCTTCTTGTGACAAAAACGCTGTGACCAAGGGGTTTTCAGCCAGCACAGCACAAAGACCTGACCATGTTGTTCCTTTCCCGAGACTGACGGGCCTGACTTCTTAAATCCAAGCTAAAATCCTGTTGTTAATAGTCTGGGAATCCTGTCAGAAGAAGAAAAAGGAGTTTTACCTGTATTTTCGCTCTCTGATGTGCTGCTCTTAAGATCTCGCTGGAAGACTCTGCAGCTAAGAAAGAAAACCCACCGGGTTCTTAAAATACAAAACCATCGCTTTTAAAACAAATTAAAAAAAAAAAAAAAAAAATCAGCCCTAATTTAAATGTTTTCTATGTGTTCTGGAACGAGATATCAAAAGCCAGAAGTGTACTGAACCCAAGCGTGTTTTACAGGGAGATGATATTATATGACGCCCTTTCGATACTTAAGATGAAAACCACTAAAAACTGAACTGGGTAGAAAAATTCCTAATTATATTAAATTCACTGAGCTGTTGTTTTTGTGGGGGGTTTTTTTTGGTTTGTTTTTTTTTTTTTTTTNTTTGTTTGTTTGTTTTTTTGTTTTTTTTTTTTTTTTTCCAGCTGGGAAGAGCAAAATGAATAACGGCTCTTCAGGGTTCAAACAAACTCAATATAAAAACATGAGTAAATATCAATATAAATAACACAAAACACAACTTCTTGCTGCTTGCAGTCATTTGTGACTATTCAGTGAGGGCAATACTAGGGGAAAACAGATTATTCCCTGCATTTTATGCTTAAACAAAGGCTGAAGACCTGCATCCTTCAGCTCACACTTACTTGATGGTGTTGGCAAAGCTGACGCGGCGCGAGCTCTTCCTTCGTTTCTCTATATTAATATCCTGCCAAAAAAGAACACAACACTTGGATATCCAGGAGCACAGCTTTCCGTGAAACACAGACCCGAACAAAAATAGGGTGCTACAATTAAAAACGGTGCGTTAAAACCACCTGCATTATTCCAGGGACACAGTTTAATCAGCAGCACGTCGAGGACCACCGGGAAGAAAGGACCCGACAGAACCTACCTGGGTCAGTTCATTCCCACTTCCCAGATCATCCAGAGGATTTCGCGGAGCCTTTAAAATCTGAAAGAAAATAGAACAGTTGAGAAGAGCGGCTCCAACTCCAAGAGCTCATTTCTTGGATGGAGAGAGAGTTTCTAGGAGCTAGCAGCACCTCTCAATCCAACAGGTTCTTTTGGAATGCTTGTCTTCAACTCCAGTGAGAAAAAAAATTCCTCTCCCAGCTTCCCTTTCTTCCTTCCCTCCCTCCCTCCCTCCCAGAGTTTTATTTTGAGGAATGCTGTAAGTCACTCACGGAGGACAGTCGCTTCCCTCTGATCTGCTCTGTGTTATCACTGGAGGGGAGAAAGGGAAACAGGTATTAGGATATGAAATTGCTCCAAGGTGTGTTTCCTGAACAGCCCTGCCACGGTTTCGAGGTTGATAAACTGATTTCTCTGTTGTGTTTATGAGTGTGAAAACAAATAAACAACTTGCTTGGAACAGACTGGTCATTTCAGCCCTGCTTCCCGATGAAATGAGCTTTGGAAAACTCAGGCTGCCCTCCCAGCCCCACGGTCAGTTCATCTCCAGACCACCCATCGTCACAAAACCCCCTCAGAGCTTCCCAAACAGCGTCAGAGAAACTCCCTGTTCTTCTTCCCGATGCAAACCACGTTTCATTCAGGGGATGCTGGAGTGCATTAAGAAAAGTTTTGCCTCTAAAGGACAATATTTACACCACAGCAAAATTCCTTAGAAGGTTTCAACTCACTTTTCCATGTTCGGGTCTGTGTAAATCTTGTCCATCGCTGAAGGATGTGCTTCCCCTACGAAATACAGAACCAGAATCCAAAAACATTAATGAACCTCAGCAGGAAAACAGCATAAACCCACAATTAGATATTAGCTTTTGATGCTGTATTTTTTTTCTCAATTCTTCTCTGGTTACAGAGAAATTACAGGCCTCTCAATTCCATATTTCCCATATTATATATATATATATTCTGTTATATCCATATAATATGTCTATTGTGCTAACAGTTTAACCATTACAGGCTAGGCAGCCTCTTATTTAAACTTAAGATTCTGGTAACTGCTGGAGATAAATGTGATCAAAGACAAAAAGTTTGCTCTGACACACAAGACGTTTTTCAATCAATACTTTCCTCACCCTACAAGGTGAATTTATGGTATTTCAGCTTGTTGTTTCTTGTTCCTTATCTAGATACAACCAGAAGAGCCTGGCTCCACCTTCTTTAAACCATCAGGAATTCGGGAACACGGATAACTTCCCTCTGATAAGCAACATTTACTGCTCTCCCTGTCCACCAATTCAGTCACCTCGGTGTAGCTGACGGAAAGCACAAACCCACCCTGATTTTCCAAGCTAAAACTAGGCCTTGGGCAGGAAACAGAAAGTTCAGAACGTTAAATCACAAGAAATGCTATTGGGAATTTATTATTGGGGTATTACTTTGAATTATATGGTATATAATATTATATTTATTATATACATATAATATATATTAATTCTATTGCATTATATGGTGTCATATACGATACATTTGGCTTGAGTTACAGTGGAAGGGAAAAGTAACAATCTGCTTTGCTCAAATGCAATTTTTAGGCAGCACAATTTTGAGGTAACACTTAGCCAGTAGGCATTTTTCCTCAACAAATTTCTTTTTGCCTAAACACAAAAAGAGGCACTATTTTGAGGACACCGTTACATGTGAAGGTATAAAAAAAAAGAAAGAGAGCCAGCAAAGCTTTACAGAGGGACACTGTACTTGTACACAGAAGCTGATGTGCTGGAATGAACCTTACTGATTTCTTGTTTCATTTTTGCAGGGTAATTCAAGGAATCCTGGAATGGTTTGGCTTACAAGGGACCTAAAAGGCCATCTCATTCCAACCCCCTGCCACGGGCAGGGACACCTTCCACCAGCCCAGGTTGCTCCAAGCCCCATCCAACCTGGCCTTGGACACTTCCAGGGATCCAGGGGCAGCCACAGCTTCTCTGGGCAACCTGTGCCAGGGCCTTCCCACCATCCGAGAGGTGGATTTCTTCCCAATATCCAACCTAAATCTCCCTTCTTTCAGTTTAAAACCATTAATTCCTCTCACCAAGACCAGCAGGTTTATGCTGGTCCCAGCCCAAAGCAGCCTGAGGGGCCCTCGGCTTCCAGGGCCGGCAGCTCTGGCGCCTCCAAATCCAGAGGCGCCTTTGGGGCTGGTGTCCCAAAGGCTCTGGGTGTAAATCCAGCTGTCCCGGGTCATGCTGAGCACACAGAGAAGGGACAGGGGACACGACTGGCCACGCAGGTGCTGGGGGAGAGCAGCGTGTGGCTGTAAAACCCCTGATCACCCTGCCTTTGGGGCTATTAACGCGGAGTTCACAGCCCAGCCACCCTCCTCAGCCGCTCTTCCCTGATCTTTCCTGGAAATTATCTACACTCCTGCAGAGACGAGCGCATGGCGTCGGGCTGGGAGGATGCTTTGTTGATAAAAAGACCATCCCTTTTTATTCTCCTACTTGACCCTGCAAACACACAGTCCTTCCAGTCCGCCTCCCGACGTCCACCCCGGCCCTCCTCGGCCTTTTCCCCATTGGGACGAGCCGATTTAGCCCCCTTTTCCCGTCTCCTTTTGGTCCCCGGCCGTTCCCCTCACGACAGCCCAGGCGCTTATTAATCGCTCATATCAACAATTACACCTCTTTAACGCGTTCCCCAGCCACGAATTACTTCGCATCGATCCACACCGCGTTTACCGGGGGGTTTACCACCCCCCACACGCCTCAGCCCTCCCTCCATCCAGTCGCTGCCGGGGCGGCACCGACCTTCTCCCGCCTTCTCCCGCGCTCGCTCCCCGCGGGATCCGCCCCGGACACGGACAACGGCCGCCGCCGCTCCCGCGCTGCCCCAGCACGGCCTCCTCCCCTCGCCGGGCCCCGCGGCCGCTCTCACCTGGCGCTGGGGGCGCGGCGGGACGTCCCCGGTCCCCGGTCCCGCTTCCCGCTCCCCGTCGCCGCCGCCCCGTTCAAATCCAACCGCCCTCCCCGCGCCGTGACGACACGCCTGCGCCGCCGCACAAACATGGCGGCCCCCTTTGCCGTGCAACATGGCGGCCTCCGCGGAGCGCCCCGCCGCTGCCATTTCGCCGTCGCCCGCCGCCCGCGCGCCCGCAGCCGCGGTGGCGAGGATGGCGCGGTAACCGCACGGGCTGCGCGGGGTGCCCGGTCCCGTGCGGTGGCCTCGGTCCCGCGCTGTGGCCGCGCAGGTTCGCGGGGCCGGCGGCGCCCCGCGGGGAGAGGAGACGTGCGAGATAAGATGGCGGGGGCGGTGGGCGCGCTTCCTTATAGGCCGGGCGAGAGAGAGACTGCTGTGACGAGGTGGCCGAGTGGTTAAGGCGATGGACTGCTAATCCATTGTGCTCTGCACGCGTGGGTTCGAATCCCATCCTCGTCGGGAAACAACATTTTTCCCCTAAAACTTTTTTTTTTNTTTCCCCCATTCCTCGGGAAGCACGTCCCTTCAGATCCGCGCAAGTCCCGCGGATCTCCCCTCAGGGAGAAGAGGAAGCAGAGATGCCGCCTGGAACAGCCACAATGGAGCATCCTGAGGGATTCAGGGATCAGAGCCAGGATGGAGTGTCCCAAGGAATTTTGGGACCACAGCTGGGATGAAGTGTAAAGACAGAATCGGAGAATCATTTAGGATGGAAAAGACCTTTAAGATCAAGTCCAACCCTTCACCCAGCACTGCCAAGGTCTATCCAAATAAAGATGTACGAGGGAACTGAATTCTTCTAGGACCTACGTTTTGTATAGAAAAGGTTCTGCTCACAAGCAGGACCCAGTATTTACCTCAGATCCCACCTGATACGGGAATTTATCACGGGACAGACATCTCCAAGAGTGCTAACAAAACACCAAACACTGCTTTAACTTTAAATAAAATGCAGTTGGTGGTAGGATGGTTGTGAAATCAAGCCTAAATCTGCCTGTTTTGCTTAAAGTATCCTGGAAACAGAAGCCTAGGGGTTTCTTGACCGGGAATTAAAAGATGCCAAAGGCAGTGATTACTCCAGGAAAAAGGGAAAAGGCAGAACTGAGCTCCAGTTCCTCATCAGGCCCTTTGGCCCCAGCCTCCATCTACCAGCCCAAGCCAGGAAAACTCCTTTCAGGGGCTTATTTCTTGCAAAAATTTCTTACCAAACACCTCCCACTGTAACTTGGGACACCTCAAAGTGTAATTTAACTGTTGCCTCTAAATCTTTCCCCTTACCCCCACATCCAAATCCAGTAACAGCTGCAGCCACCCCTTTTTATACACTGAAGGTGCCCAAGTTTCATTTAGTTCCAAGAAATCCGTATTTCAATGCATGAAAAATTTAAAGAACACTGATTTTCAGCATCATCTCTCCAAATATCTGTGATTAAAGCAGAACGCGGGAAGAACAAAGCTCAAACCTGAGTGAATTTTTATGGAAATATTCAACACATCAGCTGGATGATCCAGCAGAGAAGGAAATCACTTGGCTCCTCTGAGCTACTGGAAGTAAGCACTGGTTCATTCTGGCTTGGTACCCACATCCTGATCCTGGTGACATCATCAAGTGATTTTAGAAGGAAAGTTGTAATTCCTGTGGGATGCTACCTAAGGTCCCCAAAATTATTGTAACAACCCTCCCAGAGACCAAGAATTGATTGTATAAACACTGGTGAAAATTAGAGCTATAGTGGTATTTGTAACTCTTGGAATATATTAATATAAAATTATTTTTTAATAAGTATTGTGGTCCATAGAACAGCTTTTGCTTTTCTTGAAAGGCGACTGTCACACTGAAGGGATATTAAACAAATCTCTTTAAGACAAAATATTGGGGACCAATACCTCCAAAGCCAGGCCCAATACCAAGACATCAGCACCCAGAGCTACTAACTTTAAATTAAATAATTATTTGAATGAATACCGGTAGAGGAATTTTAAAGGCAAGTCGGCCTTGCTGACAAACAGCAGGCACAAAACAAGTTGGGATCGCAGTGCTCTGGTTTTACCTCACAGCGCTCTCAGTGACAATACTTGAGTTTTAAAATCAATCTGACAACAAAACACCCTAAAAATAGGGGGGGGTTTATGATATGACATCCGGCAGCTCGCATTTTAAGACACAGGAACCTGGCAGGCAAACCAGTTATCGACTTTTAGTGCATGCACTTCATTATCCGTGTGGATAATCAATCCATAATCCACTGAGTTGAAGGTCACTCTGCCTGTGACCAGCAGAGTTTGGTCTTTGTTGCCCTCAAGTGCCAGTTCACTAAGAGGCAACATAAACCTCATGTTTTAGCCCTATCTCCCCTCATCATTTTCCACAGTGTCGGAAGTCAGGACAGAATGATCCTTCCCACCCCAGCTCCAGGCAGTTTGTTCCACCCCAACCACACTGAAAAGTCAACCTTTGGTCTTTCCACGCCGTTTTCCCAGCCAGCAGCGTCCACAGCTGTCGGATATCCTTGGTCATTCCTCCCAGTCATCCATTGCCCACTCGGGCATGCTGGAGCAATACTCAAACCCTGCTCCCTTGTAGCGCAGGGCGTGCAGGAACATCACCAGCTCCTTGGGAGAAGGGTCCCGCCTGCTCATCCTACACTCCACACATAAAGGGTCCTTCTCTTCCCAACCTTTCTGTCCCGTTCGCCCGTCCTGATTCCCACATGAACCCAGCTCTTTGTCTTTCTCCAGCGTTTCCACGTTGGTACCAGAGTTTGGTGGACAAGCTGCTACGTCATCCCTCTTAGGATCCTTCACATCCCTCTCAGGATCCTTCTCGGCCCTCTCAGGATCCTCCTTGTCCCTCTCAGGATCCTTTGCATCCTCAGCAGGGCGGGAGTTCCCATTTATAGGATCAGCCTCTGCAGACTTTGTGCAGTCACCTGAATCCCCACAGTCTTTATTTTCACCGCCAGAGTTCAGGTCCTCCTCCGAAATACCCAAGATCTCCAGGCTCTGCTTGGAACGATGCTCCTCCACCAGCGCCTTCAGGAGCTCCTCGTCCGTTTTCCCGATCTTCCCGCCCTTCCCCCTGTCAGGGCCCCAGGCTTCCATGTTATAGATGGGATCGTTGACAATGGGGTGCCCCAGGTACTGGAGGTGGACCCGGATCTGGTGCGTGCGGCCCGTGCGGGGCAGACACTTGACCACGCTGGTCCTCCCGTTGTAGCTGAGCCTCTGGAAGATGGTTTTGCAGGGCTTCCCTTTGGGATCCACGCGGCACACTCCCACTTTGTAGGAAACGACCAGGATGGGCTCTTCACACACCACCTCGTGCTCTGGGAACTCCCCCACCACCCGGCAGACGTACTCCTTCTCCAGCTACCGGGAGACACGAGAGGAAGGCTCAGGAAACACAGCGGAAAATACACCCAAGCCCCGTCCTCACTCCTCCTCCCCTTTCCCTTCCACCAAATACATCCACAGGCAACATTTTATTACAACAGGAAAGGGGAAAAAAAATTTAATGAACTATTTAAAGCCAAATTCCCCTCACACGTTCCCCAGTTAGCTGGGAAATCAAGGACAGAAGGGCCTGTTTTCCTCATATTAAATCCAGAAGCCAGCTCTCTGTAGCCTTTGGTTTACAGCCCTGAAGCCAATCCTTAGAAGAGTTTTGTTTGGGTCAAAAGACTCTGGAAAAATGGGAATTTGAAAACTGAAAGACTGGATGATTGACATGTGTCCACTCACAAATAAACCTGCTCTCTAACTGGTTTGCACGATCCCAGTCAGTTTGCACAGCCCCTTGGGACAGTCCCTTAGGGAAGGAGATCCCTCCCAGTCTGATATTCCCAAAATCAGTTAAATGGCTAGGGGTTTCAACCTAGTATTTCTGATTAATATTACGAAATGTTTCAATCTAATATTATCAAAATCAATTAAACTTCAAGGAGACCCCTTCCAATACAATATTACCAGAATCAGTTGAATTTTCAGGCGACCCCTTCCAATCCACTATCCAAAAATTCAATCAAATTACCAAATTCAGTAACAGTTTCAGGAGATCCTTTTGAATTTAATATTACCAAATTCAACTAAGTTTTTTAGGAGATCCCTTCTGTCCTGGGTTTACCAGCCCTATACTTTTGATACTCCCGAAATCAATTCAATTTTTAGGGTTTTCAATCTAGTATTTTCAATCTTTTAGGAGATCTCTTCCAATCCAGTATTACCAAAATCAGTTATATGTTCATAGTTTTCAACTTAGTATTTTCAATTCAATACTAGCAGAACCAACTAAATTTTGAGGACATCCCTTCCAATCCAATATTATCAAACTCAATTAAATTTTCACTCTGTCTTTATCCCGTTAAGGATGAGAAGCACCAAGAGGGAAGGACAGCAACTCGATCACAAGCTGTTCAGGGATCTCGCGCTCGTTTAGACCCCGAATCCAACTGATTTTGGGGCAGGAGAACACGGTACAAACGACTCCCGGCCCCGCTGCTCTCTGACCTGCCTCTCCCGGACCTGCTCGTCGATCCTCTTGGACACGGCCGCGGTCTTGGCGAACATGAGGACGCCCGAGGTCATGCGGTCCAGGCGGTGCAGGGTGTGCAGCTCCGTCAGCCCGTGCTCCTTGCCCAGGATGAAGATGACGGTGTTGTGCCGGAACCTGCCGCAGGGGTGCACGGGCAGCGAGGAGGGCTTGTCCACCACCACCACCTCCTCGTCCTCCGCCAGGATCCGGAGGGGCTGGGCAGTGACCGGCGGCTCGTGGCGGTGCACCGTGTTCCTGAGGAAGTCGTTGTTCTGCAGGGAATACGGGCAGTCAGCCGGGATCCAGCCTCTGGACAACCCCCACCCACAGCGTGGTCACACACAGGGGGCTTGATATTGTGTGTGTGTGTGGGAAATTAAAGCCCTTTTCTTCTGGTCCCCTGGAGTTAGGATAATAACGCTGCGTGTCCCCGCATGAATCCCGTGGCATACACTCCCATTCCCAGGGGCCGAGCCGGAAGCCGCGGGGCACATCTGGAGCTGCAGGGTCCACGCACCCCCAACCCCACAGGGGCAGGGATTCCCCGGCAGCGCCGACTGTCCCCTCCGACCCCTCCCCAGGGTTATGTGACCGCGCGGCCCGGGGGTCGCGCACCTTGAGCACGATGTGCAGGTCGCGGACGGGCTCCTCGTTGAGGCGCAGGCGGCCGGCCCTGGCGGCGGCGCGGTAGAAGTCGAGGGGCTGAGCGCGGAACTCGGTGCCGAAGACGTGCAGGAGGGTTCGCCCGACCCAGCGGCCCTTGCAGTAGGTGCGGAAGTCGAAGTAGTAAGGGCGCACCTTGCGCAGCCCGCCCTCGAAGTAGTAGGAGGTCTCGGCGAAGTGCTCGGCGCCGAAGCTCACGCCGGTGCTCAGCTTCCGCGGCGGCGGCACGTACCGCTCGCCGCCCGCCAGCC
>VXAY01007401.1:411151-438027 GCA_013399855.1 Oxyruncus cristatus | reverse complement strand
CCCGCACCGCCTGTGCCTTTCCCGCCCTTTCCCCCCCGCTATCGCCGCGGACGGGGCGGGAGCGGTAGCGCCGTTATTTACTTTTATTTACCGCCTTTATTTACCTCACAACAATCCCCTCCTCCGTACTGTCCCACTAGTGAGCCCCCAGCCTCACCGGCCCCTCGTGAGCCACCCCAGTCGCCCCCCGCCGGAGGGGCACGGCGGGGAAAAGCCGAGAAGGGAGCATTTTTCGTAACCCCAGACACGGAAAAGCCTAGAAACGAGCGTTTTTCTTAACCCCGCAATTTTTCATAACCCCAAACAGCAGGGGAAAAAAAAAAAAAAAGCGCCAGGAAATCAGTATTTTCATAACCCCGAACAGAAAAAAAAAGCCGAAAAATGAGCACTTTTCTTAACCCCGAACAGAAAAAAAAACCCAAACCCTTAAGAAATGAGCATTTTTCATAACGCCAAAGAGGAAAAAAAAAACAGGCAAAACCAAGAAATTTGCATTTTTCATAACCCCAAACAGAAAAAAAGCCACGAAATGAGCATTTTTCATAACCTCAAACAGAAAAAAAGCCGAGAAATTATAATTTTATCTTAACCCCAAAATTCAGTGTTGCTGCCCGAGATTAAATGAGTGGATGCACGACTGGAAGAGAACACACTCCCATAATTAAAAACACACAAATCAGTCTCACTGCTCTGAGGCAATAATTGTGACTTCTTTTCACCAAGCATTAAAGCAGAGTAGTCGATATTAAAGTTGTTTTAGTGAAGGTTTAAGTACTCCTGTCTGCTTTTGGAATTCTCTGATGTTATCTATAGTTTACTGGAGAGAATAGCTGGAGTTAACCGGATCTGCTCCCTGGAAGCTGCCATGGCCTCCAAGAGCCTCCTCTGGTCCTGCCCCTGTTCTCCATCCCTCTGGAATGAGCTCTGCTGAAGCAGAACTTCCCTTCCCTTCATCCATGGATAAAATTTCCGTTAAAAAGCAAAACCATACCGACCATCTACAGGCCTAAGTCCCACTCATGAGCTTTCTGAGGTGCCTTTAGGGAAATCCATCCATGTGTCAGAGTTCATCCCTGAGGCAAAGAAAAACCAACAGTTACTACTCGTGGCCCTCAGCTCCACGACGGCATCACACGGGGTTTACAAACACACACAGGCTCCAGGAAAAGAGGAAATCACGGTTGGCAAGCCCTATCCAAGGGGAAACACCCCCCTTGCTCTCCTGCTCTCGCCAAGCTGTTTCCTCCTCTTTTTTTTTTTTTTTTAACATCTGCCAGGGATCCAGGACTCGGTCAGCAAAGCCGAGGAGAGCAAGCAGAGGGACAGATGAAGACGGAACGTTCCTCAGGGAAGAGCAGATCTTTACCGAGGCCACTGCTTTTCCTTGTCAGTCAGAGGGACGTAGATGACGCCCATGAGCTGCGTCTCCACGATGCGCCCGTCGCTGGTTTTGTCGTACTGCATCAGGACCTGGTTCGCTTCCTCGGGCCCCACGGGCAGGATCAGCCTCCCGCCCGGCTTCAGCTCGTTCAGCAGCTGGGAAACACGGGAACCCGGGTCAGCGCGTTGGAGATGACGCAGCCTGCCTAAGAACTTCTCTAGTTGTTTTAATTAGTCGTAATTGCCACTGCAGCAAGGCTGCTGTTGTGGGAGCACGGTTTGGGAAAAAATCACTTGAACTTCACGTTGTGCTAGAACAACTGTAACCAACCTCGATGTGCTTCAATGAACAAAGCCTGGGGGAGAGCAATATTGGACATATTGCTGAAACTGGACACAGGGAATGCTGAATTTATAGACCACAAGGACATTTTGCAGAACCCTGAGATGAAGAAGAAACTTACAAAGATAATTCAGCACTTGTACTGAAACCCTCTCTACCCTAAAAGATAATAAAAAGACTGAAAATGCGGACTAATTAGCGTGAGAAGCGAGAAATCAACAGAAGACAGAACAGTAATTAATGGAGAGAATTACATATTTTATAGCCCATGAACAGTAATTTGTTTGCTAAAATGTTTAAGTAGCGAAAAGTTTTGAAAGCGGGTGTGCATCTAGGTGGTGTATCCCCATGCACCCGGTGCTGTGAATGAAGTAATGCCTCCTTCCTAATACTGAAAATAGTGTCAGAGGGTTTGATTTATCCCGACGTTTTCGTCGATGAGCAGAGCCAAAAAAAAAATAAAAATAAAAAGAGACACTGGGAATAAGCCATGCTGGGAAGGTCACGACAAAAAAGAAGCTTCTAATGGTTCCCTAATTAGTGTTCTCACAAAAAAAAAAAAAAAAAAATAGGCAGAGACACCCAGCAGGGCCACTCTCACCTCCTTGGGGACGGTCGCTGCGGCCGCTCCAACGTGGATCGCGTCGTACGGAGCCTCCTCGGGGTATCCCTGCCTGCCGTCTCCAACTGCAGGAGGGGAAACACACGGGGAGGATTTGTTCTCATAGCAACTCAGAGCATCGACACACACTGGAATGACTTCAGGGAGCAGAGCCGAGGCGGTCCCGGAGAGGACGACTCCGGGATCACACGGAACTCACCCACAAGCTTCACACGGCCGGAGCTGAGCAGCGTCGGATCATCTTCTTGGACGTTCCGGATGGATTCGTGCACCAGCTCCTTGATGTGCTCCACTCCCACAGCTTTCCCTGTCGGGCCAATCTGGAAAGAGCAACATCAGTCCAACATCTGGCACCTCCCATATCAAAGAGAGGTGTCTGACGGAGCAGGTTTCTGTGGGAATTGGAGAGCTGGAATAAGCTCCAGAGCAGAGTTTCTGAACAGGAGGTGCAAACACACTTGACTTTAAGGCTGAGTAGTCTGTCAGCTGCTTAAGGGACACACAGACACTATCCACAGGGTTTCCCAGCAGTCCTTAACTGCCAAGTCTCCAAGGATTCCCAGTAATCCTTCATTGCCAAAGGAATCATTATTTGGTAGAATTAGCAGCTTCCATGGCAAGTTCGTGACTAATTAACCTCCTGAGCAACTTGACCACCTTTCTAGCACTTGACAGCAAATAAGTTTAGAAGACAAGGAAGCAGACTGTGAGTAATGAAGACATAAACTAAAAGAAACCCACAATGGACTTGCACAGTGGATATACCCACAAAACATCTCAGGGCAGATACAGCCTCCTTTTAGATCCCAAAAAAGTATTTGTTTTCACTACAAGCTCGTCTGGGAAGAGTTTCCCCTTCCTCCCACCTCCTGCTCTCCCCACCAAAAGCACATTCCCACTGTCCAAGCTCGGAATGGGGCGCAAGGATCTCACCATCCTGGCGAAGCACGCGGTGAGGTATCCACTTCCAGAGCCCACATCCAGCGCCTTGGCACCTTCCACCAGCTGATCCTTGAGCAGCTCCAGGGCATGGGCGTGCTGTGTGGACACGGAGGTAGGAAACACCCCGGGTTAGTCTCCTCTCCTACCACTTCTGCTTGTTCTCCGATTTAATCCCAGCACACCTGACCTTGTGCCTGACACTTCCAGAGCGAAACCTCAAGGGTCAGACCTGGAAGGTCTTTTGGCAGAAGCACAGTTAGGAAGAGGCTCAGGAATTACATGTGAAACAGCAGGGAAAAAAATGGGCAACACAAAAAATTCCTGCACTTTTAAAGCAACTGAAAGTTTATAGGGGAAACTCCTCTTAAAACCCCAAAATCTCTAAAGAAACAAGCAGGATAATCATGCGTATGGGATGTTCCACTTCTGCACTTGAAGAAAAATGAAATACAAAAAGGGAAATGAACAATTCCCTCCATTTCTGTTTGAAATGAAGCGTTTTCATCTTACCATGTGTGGGGCGCTGATCGTGGCCTTGTAGCCTAAAAGGAAACAGGTGACAAAGTTATTTGAGAAAAAATAAAATTGCCCGCGGGAACAGTCCTTAATTCTCCCACACCATCCCCTAAAAAGAGAATTTCACAGAATCCCAGGAGGTTTGGGTTGGAAGGGACCTTAAAGCTCATCTCATTCCACCCCCTGCTGTGGGCAGACACACCTTCCAATAGCCCAGGATGCCCAAGCCCCATCTAACCTGGCCTTAAACACTTCCAGGGATGGGGATTCCACAACTAGAGCCCAGAGCACCCACCGAGGCACCTCGTGCCTTGCTGGCAGGAGGTGCTTTTCCCAAAATGACTCACCAATGGATTGAGGAGAATCCATGTACGGATAATACTTGATGTAGTGACCTCTGTCCGTGGCCAACAGCACATCGAAGACTCGCTGGGACTTAACAATCCCTTTTTCTGGGGAGGAAGGAAGAGAGACAAGCAGGACTGAAACCCTCAGCAGTCCAGCAAGAAAAGATCTGGAAGGGGAAGCACAGTTCAGGGAGTTTGTGGATCTGGGGGAATTCAGCCTTAATGAGAGACGTGAGAGGGACAGAAAACAAATGACGATGGAAGGACATTCTTTCCCCTTTCCACTATGGTCCCAGCCAGCAACCCATCCCCAGAGGGTGGTGGTGACCTGCATCCACATTTCTGGCACTGCCAAGTGTAACGGGAGAGAAATGGAGTCACGTTGCACTCCGAAAAGCAGAGACTCCAGCTCGGGTTTCTGCAGTGCACTCACGAGCGACTGCTGCAGAGACATTCCACCTCCCTTCCAGCCTTTCCGGGAGAATTCTGGCAGGGACTAACCAGCTCCAGCAGCAGGGGAAGCTCAGAGCTATCTGTGTGTGTGTGTCCCAGCCCGCTGTCCGGAGCAGAGCAGGATCTGGGCACCAGGAGCTCCGGGCACCAGGAGCTGGAGGCATAGCCTGGGTGTCCAGGACACTCGGCAGCACCCACAGGCTCCGAGCCGCAACTCTTTAAAGGGCGTCACACACTTCCAGAGGCAGGGAAGGAAGGCGTGCAGAGGCTTTCCTGCCCCTTCTGGCGTAACACTTTGGTTATAAATAGAAAGACTTCAGGCTGGGACAAACGCCGAAATTCAGGAATATCAACTGCAGCCCTTCAGAGCGAAGAGGGTCACACTAAACATCCATACACTGGCATTAAATAGCCCTTCAGAGCGAACAGTGTCACACTAAACATCCGTACACTGGCATTCCAGCGGATCCTGCTGGGACTCACTGTAGAGGTTGTTGACCAGCTCCGCGTGTGTCTTCCCGCTGGATGTCCAGGCCATGGTCCTGGCGAACAGCAGCCCCATGAGTGCCAGCACCGCGCGGCGCGGCAGACGGCTCATCCCACGGGCACGGCAGCGGCCTGTGGAGAGAAGGGGGTTCAGAGCCACCCCGAAACTCCCCGTTTCCCGCTATCCCGCCCTCACCAAACCGCTGGGAATGTGACACAGGCTCACCTGCGCCGCCCGGGACAACTTCCGCCCTTCTCCAACATGGCGCCGCGGCGGCGTCAGCGCGCCCCGCCCGCGCTGCCGATTCCCCGCGCTCCGGACCAATGGGCGTCTTGTCCCTGCCGGGGGCGCGCGGCGATTGGTCAGCGCCGGGCGCTGGTGACGCGCGCGGTGAAGCTGCGGCGGCTTCCCGTGAGCGCGGTGCGGTGAGCGCGGGACCGGCCCGGCCCCTCCGCGGCCCCTCCGCGGCCCCTTCCCGGTCCGGGAAGCGGCGGGGACACGGCGCTCTGGGGGGAGGGGCGGGAGGGGGTGCGGGGCCGGCGGGGGGAACCACCCATCTGTCCCCCAGGGCGGGCTCCCTGGGTGCGACACCCTGGAGCGTGTCACCGCTTCCCGGAGGGCGGCCAGGCTTCCCGGTGGGATGAGAATTCCCTGAAACGCCCGCCGATGGGCTTTGGGCCGAGGGAGGCCGACGAGGGAGGCCTTGGCGGGGGGGGGTTCTTCTCGGTGCTCACCGTTTATTCCCCCATCCCAGGGCTCCAGGATGAGGATGATGGAGAGCGCGGACTCCGTGGTGCCCCGGTCCAGCGAGGACCTCTGGGCCGAGATCTGCTCCTGTCTGCCCCACGCCGAGCTCAAGGACAGCGGCGATGCCTTCACAGACTCCTTCATGGACTCCTACGCCCAGGGCAGCGGATCCGGTGGCTCTTCCCGCCCCAGCCTGAAGCCCTGGGCACCCCTGAACGACTCCGAGGTGTACCTGGCATCCCTGGGTGAGCGTCTCCCGCCGCTGAGGGGCCTGGGGACACCTCTGTCTGCGTGGCAGTGCCCTGGTCAGAAGGTCCCCCAACCATTTCACGGATAATCTGACTCCTTTCCCCCACTGCACTTGCAGCAAATGTGAAGATCGCTCAGAGATTCTTCAGCTTTGCCACAGAAAGCAACTTTTTGTCACGTAAAAGCTAAAAAATTTGGGCCTTACCCTCCTCCCCCCAGTAAGTCAGAGGCTGCACACAGCAACAGGGCAGGAGGAAGGGGTGGCAGAAGTGGCTCTTGAAGCTTTTATTTCTGCTAAAGCTTCCATCTTGCCTTCACTGCTGTTTTACAGCGCAGTAAGCAGTGCAATGAGTGTGATTTATATTCCAATTTCCATGAAAATTACGGGAACTCGGTGCCTGCGAGTTCTGTGCCCTCCTGTGTGATTTCGTGGAAACTGAGCAGTAACTGTGCAAGTTATTAAAATCCAAAATGGGCAGAGTTACCTCATTGCATAAACCTTATTTCCTTCAGAAGCATCACCTAAAAATACCATCCTGTCTATACGTAAGAAGCAGAATCATGCAGGCTTGAAATACAGGGGTGGAAATGACTTTTAAAATAGACATTAGCTTTGAAAAGTTAATTTAACTTGCTTTTTTTGGCACAGAAGTCCAGATCCTTCTCTTCTTCCCTTTCAGGAAAAAAAAACCAAAACGAAAGCCCAGCAAAAATTAAATAAAGACCCCTCATCTCTTCACAGAGAGAAGACTGATGAGGATCAAGGGCTTGTCCCAGGAGGTGACCTCCAAGGACATGCTGCGCACGCTGTCCCAGGCCAAGAAGGAATGCTGGGACAGGTTCCTGCAGGAGAAGTTTGAGGCGGAATGTTACGTGGAGGGCCACGATGCTGACGAGAGGTAACGAGCGAGCTGGGGAGGAGGGACCACAGCTCACCTCTTAAAACCCAGAGTAAGGTTTTGTCAGGGCATTACACGGAAATACCACCTCCCTGCAGCTCCGAGAGGCTGCCACGGGCTTTCTGAAGGATTTTGGGAATGCCCGCTCGGGTTGGGCCAGAGGGAGCACACGGAGCACGTGGGGTAGGGAAGGAATGGAGCAGAGGAAGGAATGTCCCATGTGTCTCAGGTTGGGATCTGGGGTCATGACAGGGTTGGTGCCAGTCCCGGGATGAGATTTCCCCTCCATGCCTCCCTTACGGTGCTTCTGCTCTCCCACCCATTACCCTCTCGTGGATGATGAAGGAATTAAGATGAGAGCCCTCTTCCCTCAGCAGTCTCCCATTCCCAATCACTTGGAACGCTCTTCCAAATTCCTCCTTTCTCAGCTGACATTTTCCATGATTGCTTCTGGCTGACAATCTCTCCCTTGCAGAAAATCTACTTAAGCCAGTGTGGGAGTTAACTATGAGAAATCATGTGTTTACAAGGAGGTTTCAGAGTCTCACTGTGGCCACTTCACTTCAGTGGGGTTTATATTTAAAACCAAGCCTTTATGTGCTCTTTCTACAGTTTTTAAAAGCTGGGGATGTTGTCCATGAAAGAATTTTAGTCCCTAGAATTTGAAGTTAGAGATCACTTCTGGATGGTGCTGAAGTTTTGAGTGTCACCCGCCAGTGCAGTTAAACAAGCCTTAACTTTTAGGCACACGGAATTATGTTATTGGATTTTCAGGGTTATGTGTGTTCTTTAGCCTTCTGATGTTATTAACACTCACACAATTATAGATGTGCTTCCTGCTTTGGTTTTGTGGCCTTCCCTTGTCCCCTGTGTTTCCAGATCTTCATCACAAAGGGGCAGTTGGGGGCTTGGTTGGTTTGAACACAAAGTTTTTTTTCTTCCAGCCCAGAAAGCTGGAAGTGCATGGAATGGTTTGGGTTGGAAGGGACCTAAAAGGCCATCTCATTCCATGCCCTGCCATGGGCAGGGACACCTTCCACTAGCCCAGGTTGCTCCAACCCCCGTCCAACCTGGCCTTGGACACTGTCAGGGATCCAGGGGCAGCCACAGCTTCTCTGGGCAACCTGTGCCAGGGCCTCCTCACCCTCAGGAGGGATTTCTTCCCAATATCCCATCTAATCCTGCCCTCTGGCAGTTTGATTGATCTGGAATCTTTGGCATCAGAGACAGAGAACTTCCAAGTATGTAAAGGCTGAAAAGAATCCTTTACACCGAGAAAAACCAGAGCATAAAACTTGTCTAACCGGAGTGTATAAAGCCCAACTGCAGCAGAATGGCTTTGTAGAATGCCAGATTCTGCCTGCTCCTCTGGGATATGGATCAATGCAGCGCTAGACCTCACCTGTGGGAACAGGAATACCCACAGAGGGGCGGGAATTACCTGTGGAGGCTTTTCCCGCCGCTCCTTCCGCGCGTTCCTGCGAGGCTTTGTTGCTGCCTGGTCTCAGTGTGTGTCTCTCTGTCCCCCCAGCACTCTGGAGCACCTGAAGCGCTGGCTGCAGCCTGACAAGGTGGCCATCAGCTCCGAGGAGGTGCAGTGCCTCATCCCGCCGGAGCCGCAGCCGGAGAAGCAGGGGAATGAGGAAGAGCCTCCGGCTGCGGAGCAGTGAGGGCCCCCAGAGCTGCCTCTTGCCCCAGCCCTCAGGAAGTTGTTCCCAGCCGTAGTGGTAACAGGGAGGAGGGCGCAGAGCAAATTATCAGTGGTTTAAGAAGCAAAAAGAACCCCCCAGCACACAAAGTTTCAGCTCTGGAGCTCCAGAGACAGTGACTGACATTGGTAAGGACAAGAGGGAGCGCCTGTGACACAGCTGAAGTGAAACCCCACTCTGGTCTTCTCCCAGCCTGCAGCCACCTCATCATTCCAGCCTGGATGTGCATTGTTTGGAATCCACAAGGAGACACATTAAACAAAAAAACAAAGCAGTTGTTGAGAGGGATCAGAAAACACCACGGTCTAGAGCAGAGCAGAGCAACCACTTCTTCCTGTCCTCTTCCTGTTTATTACTCACTGGGGCATTTTTTAACTCTCCTGCCAAGTCCACTGGGGTGTTTTCTCCAGATCTTCCCTGTTTCAGTCCGAGTTGGCCCTGGGCTGTGCCTGGAGGAAGACAGATCCTTTTCACCCCTGTGAATGTGGGACCCTGAAGGAAGCTCTCACTGCAGTCAATAAATGGATGGTGTCATTGATGTTGTACCTATTTCACATTCCCTAATACCCCTACTTTATTGCCCAAACTCTCTATTATAGACTGGAGGGGGAGTATTTTTCCTCTCTTTGTCATTTTGTACCTGTTCTTTATCCCTTCAGCTTCTCCCAAAGAGGATCAGCTGAGATTCTGTATCAAGAAACCAAGAGCGATAACCGGGGAGGCCACGAACAGCTTGTTTTCATCACAGACTTGCATAGAATTCTCTGAATTGAAGTATATTTAGTATTTAGTTGGGGTCTTTTACCCCGTTTAGCTCTGCAGAGGGTTATTTCCCTTTACTAATCAAAGAATCTGTAATTCCGTGCTGATTTTTGGTTGGTCCGTGTGTTCCACCTCGGCGCCGACACTGGGGGTCGGTAGAGGGAAGCAGCACACGCCTGTCAGAGCTCCTGAAGAGAAATTGTGGCTCTAGGGGTTTGTCCACACCACACATTCATCCCGTGTTTGTTATGTACTTGATTGGAAATACATTTTTAAGAGTAAATTCTTGCTAGACCTTCCCAGTTTCCTGTCTCTGTGCGTAAATGGTGCTGCTGCTCTCCCGGTCACCTCTGGACGGTTTGTGTTATTTTATACATTCCTGAAGGTACCCGAGAAGGAAGTGCATCCAAAAGAACTGTACCTGAAGGAACTCCTGATCCACGTCACCGAGCATTTCCTTTGGAGAAAGGACCTGAGGGGAGCAGCTCTTAACCATTTCGTTTGTAAAACTCATACCCGTTCCAGGATTCTCTGACCTGCTCTGTGGAAACACGTAGGGCAAAAGAAAACCAATCCAGCTGATCATTGCAAGGAGTAAACAATAATTCCCTTAAGTTAATTCATTCCTTAGAGCTTTTTTCCCGCCTCCCATATATAATAAATAGAATTATATAACTCTAATTATAGATCATTAAATGATAATATGAAATACAGGCTTGCGGTGGGTCTATAGTTAAATCATCATTAAAAAAACCTCAAAAACTTCTTTACAAGGTCACTGAAACTGTGAAAAGCAGTGTGGTGTGTCCGAGCAGTGTTGTTGGAATTGGTGATGCCACACATGGTTTGAGTAGCAAGGACTTTACCTCCAAGCAAAGTGGTTTATTTTAGGAAAAGCAAACTCA
The DNA here is from genome assembly GCA_013399855.1 of Oxyruncus cristatus. Taxonomy (NCBI): domain Eukaryota; kingdom Metazoa; phylum Chordata; class Aves; order Passeriformes; family Cotingidae; genus Oxyruncus; species Oxyruncus cristatus. Next base: position 427,666 of record VXAY01007401.1, on the reverse strand, counting down.
AACTTTGGGTATGACCAGCAGCCTCACTAGGGTTGGTTTTTGCTCCCACCCACAGCAACGCCAGCCTTCCCATGTGTGGAAATAATTCCCACAGAGGAAGGTCACAGAACCATTTAGGTTGGAAAAGCCCTCTGAGATCATCCAGTCCAACCCCAGCACTGCCAAGGCCACCACTAAACCGTGTCCCCAGGCGCCACATCCACACAGCCTTTAGATCCCTCCCAGGGCTGGTGACTCCACCACCACCCTGGGCAGCCTGGTTTTTAACAATTTAACCCAAAAGAGCCATCAGTGACAGAAAAAGGCCAATTCTCAGTCAGTGCAGACAGGTCTGCAGCAGGGGCGTCTGGAAGCATCACGTCCAGCCCACGAGGCGCAAGCACAGACCTGCCCGGCAAGACACAGGGCACGATTTCCCAGGCGTGAGAAATGAGCAATCACAAGGGAAACATCAGCCCCCTCTCCTCTTTGTACCTGTTAAAGACAATGTTTTTTACCTTTTTTTTCTGCAGGAAACTGCATTTCTGTGCCCCCACGGAGACTGGGATCACCCCGGCGTGGTGACACAGCCCCAGCCTGCCGGGGCCTTGGACACTTCCAGGGATCCTGGGGCAGCCACAGCTTCTCAGGGCAACCTGTGCCAGGACCTCACCACCTTCACAGGGAACAATTTCTTCCCAATATCCCATCTAAACCTTCCCCCCTTCAGCTCATGGCCATTAAATATCCCATCCTGCTTTGGAACTGACAAGCTCTCAAGGATCTGGGTTAGGAAAACCTGCGGTTCCTTCTGAAAGCCACCCTGGTGACAAAGCAAAGGATAAAATCACAGCCAACTGATTCCTGACAATCATCTGTACAGGGGGGGAGGAACACTGGGATGCTTCCAGCATCTCCAGCTGGGAACCATCAGGGTGGGCTGCAGCTTTCCAACCCATTCTTGTACCCCTGAGCCAGGACCCTGGTGCGGGGCATCCGAGCTTTGGGAATAAGAGTGCCTTTTCCTGCGGGATCTGGAAGCAGCAAAGATTAGGTCAAAGAAGGTTTTTCCAGGATAAGCCTGTGCAGAGGGAAGAGCTCCCAGTGCTGCAGCCAGGTCACTCTGGCCATGGCACAGCTGTGTAGGGACAGAGCCTGCGGCTGCCTCAGGGTGCACGTGCCCTGTCCCAGGCACCCAGCGGTTCCTCATCCTGCTGGCAGCTCCAGAGCCCAGCTCTCCTCCCAAACCAGCCTCTGGCTCTCCTTGTCTGATTGTTCTGCTCTTTAAAATTAACAGCAGCTCTCGCCAGGCGCTGATACGGAGACAAAGATGGGTTTTTTTCCTGCTGATTATTTGACAGGGACGAGCCTCTGGCTCAGCTCGGGCAGCTTTAATAATCAGCTCCATCAGACTGGGATGAATTAATCACCGCCTCGCACCAAAACTCTCAACTTTGCAGAACTTCAGTGACTGCTCTGACAATTTCCACCCCTCTTACCTCCCAAAAAATACCGATGGATGATGAGTATTTTTAATTTTCCCTTATTTAAGTCAGATATGAGGGAAAAGATGAAGAAATCTTGCACGTGGAATCAGAGGCTTCTAAAGAAAATGGAGCTGACGTGCAGCGACCGGCTCTGGATCAGGAGCCAGGTACTGCCCATGGTAAAAATGCATTTAGCCCCGGACTGCACACTTATCCCAGGGAAAATGGGAATTGGTGCCTCAGACTTCAAAGAGATTCCTGTGGAGAAGCAAAGGTTCGGGTTTCCTTCAACGGAAAAAAGAAAAGAGCTAAAAATGACCAACAGTGGCCAGCCCTGGTTCCCGTTCTCATCTGGGGCAATTCCCAATGGCTGGACCACTCTCAGCCCACCCTGCCCTCGCCCCACAGCCACTTTCCCCCCTTTTCCTTCGCCCCCGGGATCCCCCGACGGGGCGGTCGCTGCCGACCCCCGGGAGCGCCGCGCGGTCCCTGCGGCCTTCCCGTCCCTCCCGCGCCTTCCCCTCCTTTCCAGCCCGGGGAATGTCCTGGATGCGGCCCCGCAGCGCCCCCGGGGCTCCCCGCCGGGCCGGGGGGCGGGACGCGGCTCCAGCCGCGATGCGGAGCGGAGGGATCTGCGCGTCCCCCCCGGTACCTGCAGCACCGAGAGCCGTGGGTGGGAACGTCCTGTTCCTCCGGGACCGAAAGGCTCAGACAGCGCGGAAAAAAANGAAAGGCCCAAAAGGCGGGAAAAAAAAAAAAAAAAAAAAAAAGCGAAATAAAAAAAGACAACGCAAGACAAAAAAACCCCATTAACACATGAACCCGGCTGAGAGCGGCGGTGCCGGAGCCTCCCGGTGAACAACACCCCGCGAAGGGAACGCTCCTCCTCATCCTCACGGGAAGAGCGGCGGGCAGCGGGCGGCTCCCAGCCCGGAGCACCCCGGACCCCCGGCAGGTAAGAGCGCTCCGGGACCGGGGCCGGGACAGAGGGGTCCCAGGGATCCCCCAAAACCCAGCCCGGAGCCGCGGGGTTCAGCCTTTACCGGAGTGGGAGCGGGACCCTGGCGAAGAACAGAAGGGCTGGTTCGACTTCTGCGGGGGCGTGAAGCAGAATTAAAGAGTTCAGCTGAGCTTCAGAATATTCGTTCTCTAAGTTAATGAGCGTTTTGGCTCCTCGGCTGCAAGTTTCCGGATGAATTCTGTGTTCCTGCCCCGGGCAGGGCACGGGGACCCGGACTAGTGATACCACAGCGTGCGCTCTGCGTGTGCAGCCGGGGTGCAGAAAACCACAATATCCCTCGGTTAATTACAGGGGTTACTTAATTAATGCTGGTTTGACTCTCCACTGGGGGGAAAAAGACTGTTCAGATCTTGGTGAGGGGAATGAAACATTAATTTTGACAGCATGGGGTCTAAGAGAAGCGTCCTGGAGGGGAATTCTTCATTTCCATACACCTTCTGCTGGAATATATTTGACCTCATCCCCTCTACGCTTCTGTGAGAGGGTTTGTGGAGGTTCCCAGGGAGCCAGGCACTCCCTTCTTCCCTCCCTCCCAGATCAGCTGCAACAGGCAAAGACAGGAGAAGCTGCAGTTCCCTGGGTGGTGGAGAAATAACCAAGGGGGTGAAATAACCCCTCGGGCTGGGGGAATGGTGGGGTGGGCTGGCAGGGAGAGACGTGGGAGCGCAGGGGATGGAAAGGACCGTCCTGCCCAGCCGGGTGGGCGGGGGCTGGTGGATCGGCGTGGAATGAGCTGGGGTAAATGAAAAGCAAGAAATGCAGGAGTGCCTTTTATTTCTGCCTTATGGCAGCACAGCTCCCAGCTCACTCTCCACGAGGCTTCCGGAGCTGCTTTCCCGGTCCTGCTGCCCCAAACTGGCAGCTCCCCGCAGACCTGGGCTGGCTGATTAACCATTTCACAGCCAGCTTCCCAACTTGCTCTGTACCGGGGACTGTGCAGGAGGACCTGGACGCTGGGGACGGCTTCTTCTGCCCAGAAGTTCAACTCACACGTGTTTCTCTCCCCTCCAGGGCTCACAGGATCAACTCTGCTTGACTGCAAGGTGTGGAGAAGCCACACTGGCCACAGCGGCTCCCATGGCTCAGCTGCCCAACGAGTCCTGGCACAACAGCTCAGCACTGCTGTTCACCGGCCTGGACCTGCTCCTGGAGCTGAAGCCGCTCTTCATCCCGCTCTACGCCACACTGGTGGCCGTGGCCTGCGCCGGGAACCTCTTCCTCATCCTGCTCATCGCTCTCACCAAGAAGCTGCACTGCACCACCAACTTCCTGATCGGCAACCTGGCGGTGGCCGACTTCGTCATGTGCCTGGCCTGCGTCCCCCTCACCGTGTCCTACGCCTTCGAGGCGCGGGGGTGGCTCTTCGGCGTGTTCATGTGCCACTTTGTCGCCCTGCTGCAGGCTGCCACCGTGTTCGTGTCCGTGCTGTCCCTCACGGCCATCGCCATCGACCGCTACGTGGTGGTGGCGTATCCGATCCGCAGGCGGATCGGCCGCAGGGCCTGCGTGTGCCTCGTGGCCTGCATTTGGCTGCTCTCCATCCTGGCCTCCGTCCCCACGTCACTGCACACCCTCTACCTGGACCTCAACGCCATCGGCCACGACATGATCATCTGCGAGGAGTTCTGGAGGCACGAGGAGAGGGAGCGGCTCCTCTACTCGTGTCTGATGCTCCTCCTGTCCTACGTGCTCCCGCTGCTGGCGGTGTCCGTCTCCTTCTGTGCCATCACCTACCACCTGCGCAGGAGGAACGTGCCGGGCGCTGCCTATCGCTGCCAGGACAAGTGGACCAGGACCAAGCAGAAGACCTTCCGGGTGCTCACCGTCTCCGTGGTCTGTTTTGCCATCTGCTGGCTGCCTCTCCAGGTGGTCAACTTCATCCGGGACATCGACGAGGAGTTCGCCATCCTGGACAAGAGGTACGTCAACGTCGTCCAGGTCTCGTGCCACCTGATTGCCATGAGCTCCGCCTGCTACAACCCTTTCATCTACGCCTCCCTCCACGACAAGTTCTGGTTCCACCTCAGCAGCTACTTCTACCGCAAGAAGAAGAGCTCCGGCACCACGTCCTGCAGGGCTTCCCGGTTCAACACCTGCTCCACCCTGGCAGACGCTCCCACCAGCGCCTCCGATAAGATAGCTTTGCAATCCAGGTTATCTTAGCTGGGAGGACCTCGAGGGAGAGGGTTTGCTTTTGGACCTGCCGGGCGCTTGGCTGTACACTGGCTGCGGGAGGTGGCTGCTGGTTGGGCTGGTTTGTTGCTGCTCCCAGAAAAGTCTCTCATGCCTGGAAAGGCAACAAAACTGACGGGCTTTGTGTCCTAGAATTATGGAGTTGTTTGGGTCGGAAGGGACCTTAAAGCTCTTCTCATTCCAACCCCCTGCCGTGGGCAGGGACACCTTCCACTAGCCCAGGCTGCTCCAAGCCCCATCCAACCTGGCCTTGGACACTTCCAGGGATGGAGAGAGTGTCCTCATCACTTGAGCAGCTCAAGGATGTTTTGTTCTTTGGGGACAACAAACCAGTGCAACAACAAACACCTGAGCCAGGCAAAGGTTTGGATGTAACAGCAGTTTCCTGGCTCGTTGGAACAGTGCAATAGATGAGTATCATGGCTGGGGATGGGGCAAATCCCTCTATCCCAGATCTTGGCTGGGTGTAGCAGGTGTCCAGCGCCGTATTTGGAGCACACAGACCTTCACCCCGTGGTACATTGAGAAGGTGGATCAGCATCTGAGCAAGGCAAACACCCCTTGGGCCCATTTGAAAAACTCTTTGGAGAGCGCACGTCTTTGTTCCGTAGGATAAAGATTGTTCCTAAGCAACAGGCAGCACTTTGTGCCGTGGGAAGAGGTCGCCTCGCACGGGGAGCCGTGAAATTGCTGCACATTTATTCTTTTAAATTGTGGTTTATCGGTGGAAGGACAAAGGAGGCTCAGAAACGTGCGTTCTGCAGGTGGAGATGGGGACACGTGGACGCCGACAGCAGGCAAGCTGGTTTGGAACAGGGAGGGGACTCCACAACCTGCCTGGCTTGCTGGAGGAGCCGCCCCTGTAACCAGACCGGGCATCCCAAGTTTCTCCAGACGGATGTGCAGATGCAGCCAGGTCCATCCCTGAAATCATGGCTGCTCTGCACGGCCGAGTAGGACTCGAGAGACCCCAAGTGACGAGTTTTCTGGGGGTGATGCCTCAGTCTCCGCTCCCCAGGCAGTTTAAGTGGTGTATGTCCATGTTCAGGCTCCTGTGGTGGAGGTGGGAATCCCAGTGCCGGGCTGCTCCGTCCCAGAAACTGCTGGATAAAGGGTGTGTTTGCTTGTCAGATGCTCCTCGGTGTCTCAGGTGCCTCTGAGGCCCATCAGGCTGCTCCACTGCAAGCAGCCCACACAGAAAGCAGCATCTCCTTGCACCCACTGCTCAGCTCGGTTTTAACCTCTTGATTTCCCAGGAGAAGCCTTTGGGAACAGCCCCCAGACACCAGCACCCCCACGGCCACCACATCTTGGGGTGCCAGCAGCTCCTGGCCACCCGTGGCCGTGCCTCTGGCTCACCATGAGCTGCTGTGCTCTGTGGGGCTGAGGACTTTGAAGCTCCCAGGCAGCACATCCTCACCCCTGCATGGAAACTGCCCTGGCATTGGCCACCCCTCCTGCTTCAGCAAGCAGCTCGGGCTCCTCCAGGCAGACACAGCCGGCTGGATCCCAACAGGATCCCTAATCCGCTCCCTTTATGCCCATCCACAAGCTGCTGCTCACTCACCTTCCCGCTGAGACCTTCATGGTGATCCTAGAAGGACCATATTATGATCTTGCTGTGGGGTGACCAGCGGGGACAGGGACGCATCCAGTGTGATTCCAGTGACTGCCCCATCCCCACAGAGCGGCTCCCTCCTTGGCTTCCTGCAGCTTCCTTGGGGCTGTGCTGGGCTGCTCATCCCAGAGGAGCCAAGCGAAGCCCTGATTGTCCTTCCTGTAATAAAGGCTTTAAAAGAAAGCTCAGGCTGTGTGTGTGTATTGGTGCGAATCCCAAAAACAAGAAATCCTTGACTGCAGCTCAGTCACATCATAGGAAGACGCTGACTTGGATGTTTTTAGCTCTGTCCCCATATCTGTCTGATATTTCTTCCCAATATCCCATCTAATCCTGTCCTCTCTCAGTTTGAAGCCATTCCCCCTTAGCCCTGTCACTACCGGTCTTGATTCCTTCTCTCTTCATTTCCTCCCATCACAACCTCTATTACTTCACTCTTAATTAAAACCCCTAAATTGCCCTAAATGGCTCTTCTTGCCCTTTTTTCTCCCCCCAGCTCTGGTTCAGAGACATTATTGTGACAAGGTGGGTGGCTTGGAAAGAGGACATGCCCCCCTCCTCCCCCCCATCTCCATCACTGCAACCATTTATCTGCAGGACCACTTAAAAATCCGTGTATCCATCCTGGAGAACTGATCCACAAAGAGGACGAGGTTTCCTCTTCCATGTTTCCAGACTAGACTGGAATCTGCAGTTACTGAGCACCGGGAGAGCAAATCCCCACCCTCAGGTCCCCCTGCTGAGATGTTTTGCTCATTCCCCAAATTACCTGCAGGAAGAGGGAAAACACTGTTTTGAGGGGGTGAACTAAAAACCGAGAGACTTCTGAGAATAAACCCAGAAATCCCGGAGCCGCCGACTCCGACTCACAGAAACCGGATCCATGAAGGAGAGCACGGTTTGTTTTCTTAATGGAAGTAAATTAATTAGATGAACTGGGGAGGAAAACATGTTTGAAGGCTGATTCTGCAGAGCTTTCCTCAGGAACCCGCTGGGAGCTTTTCTACCAGGAACCCGTGGGTATAAATGGGATATTTTTGCTAAATCATCCTCAGTTATTAAGAGTTTTGCCCAGTATTCTGCCTGAGCATGTTTCCTCCTCACAAACTCTCCTGCTGGTTGAAAAATGGCTAATAGTGAATGGGCTCGATGATCTTAAAGGTCTTTTCCAAACTAAACAGTTCCATAATTCTATGATCCTCTTTTCTAGTGGCATTTGGTGCCTGTAGCTCTCCCATCTGCCAGGATACAGCCCAGGAACATCCAAAGATCATCTGTTTGGAGTTGTCATTGACTTGGAAACTGGGAATGCTGCATCTAGGTGGATCTCCATCTGCTTTTTGCTCCCACAATCCTCCTTAAGTTGATTACAATTAGTGATTTCAATAGCCCAGATATGTGACTTCAGCCTCCCTGTTTGTTTTTGACCCCCATGCCCACCCTCCAACCACCCTCCCACCTCTGGTGACTCGGTGGCTTCTTCCTCACACTCAGGTACCCAGGATGCTGACGCTTCCCTGAGTTGTGTGAGGGCACTTCCAAGGACCACCTTCCTGAAGGACAACCTCCTCATTCCTCGTCTCATTCCTAATCTCTTTCTGCCTTGGGCTGCTTGGAAAGCTGGAAAACTTCCCTCAGTATAATGACCCTGCTCATGGGGTTTTCCTCACCAGGAACCTCCTAAAGGGAAAATACTGGAGAGCAACCCACAGTGGGATTTAACAGCAGGAAGCACCTGGGCTATTTTAGGCTCAGCCTGTTTAGATGTCTACAGCTCTAAGGGGCAGATAATATAATTTATTATGGTGCTGTTCTTTCGAAAGCACTCGAGAGATTATCATTTGAAAGAGCTTACCTACATGCAAGGTATTATTCCCATTATTTGATCCCCATCCAGGTTTCTCCCACGGCTGCAGATGATGAGGCCCTTTGTCCTGGCGCTGCAGAATGAATTGAGATGAGCATCAGCTCTAAATGCACACCAAGGATCAGCGCTGCTTCCATGTGTACTCTTGGAAATTTCCTCCTTTGTCTCCTAATCAAGCACAGCAAACAAAATTAGCCTGCTAATTTTCCACTGGTTTTAGCCCCCCTCTCGCTGTGTTTGTTCTGTCTGGATGTCATCAGTGATGACAAAACAGCCAGAACAGAGGAGCTCCTCAGCTGAACTGGGGTTGTCAGGACAGATTTTGTTCGTGGAGCCGGAAAATGCTAAGAAAATGTTGATTCATTTTGTCTTATTACTATTATTTCCTGGTTTATTAAGAATAATGTTCCAACCCAAGCCACCACTTCTGATTTCCTTGATAGGTCTTGCAAAATACCTTTGACATTTCTCTGAGCAGATTCCACGGGCTGTGTCCAGCTGTGCCCAACTCTTTCTCCCTGGGCCTTGGCTCCAGCTAAAGAGGCAGATTTGCAACATGTACTTGAGTAAATTAGGCTTATTTTCACTTCTTTTGGCTAAAAACACAGTTGCTACAGCTCAGGCCCCAGTAATGATCCTGGAATGGTTTGGATTGAAAGAGACCTTCAAGCATAACCAGTCCCACCCCCTGCCATGGGCAGGGGCACCTTCCACTAGCCCAGCTTGCTCCAAGCCCCGTCCAAGCTGACCTTGGACACTCTGGGGCTGGATCCCATGGGATCGGACAGACTGAACACCTCCCCACGGATGTTACCTCTCTGTGAACCGCTGGATCCTTCGGCAGTGGTGAATTATTGAAAGCGCCGCAGCTGATTTATGGAGGCACCCGCTTCCGACTCATCCCGTATTCCCCCCGCGCCTCCACTCGCCGTGAGACACTCCGGAGCACTCACATTTTAGTTCCCCTGAGCGTAGCAGGCTCTCGCTGCAGCAAATGAACCAAGATTTTCTAAACACCAGTTTACTTCTCATCCGTCAGTTTTATCCGTCATTCTGCTCCCGCAGCCGCTGCCAGGAAGCTCCTCAATCACACGCCACGGTCACCGCGCCCTCGCTCAGGGACAAATGTGGCCCTTGCCAGACTTAATTCAACACTGTCCCCCGAGCTGGTGGTGAGGGACAGGGTGCTTTGTGCCAGTCCCAAAAACCTACCGCCCAGGGCTCTCCCGCACGCCAAGGATGGAGCAGGGCTGGGAGACACCCCAAAAATCCCACCCCCAAAGCATCACTTATACCGTGTATTAATACCCAGTTTTGGGAGGGGTGAGGGAGACCCAGACGTTTCCTGCAGCAGGGACAGGGTCATCTCACATCCCCCGGCAGCAAAGACCTCGGGGGGATGCTCCAGAACGCCCCACGGGGTCCCGCCACAGCGGGGTCCCAGGCAGGGGGTGGTGGGCGGTTGTTTGCAGCCCCGGATCACTCCAGCCCATCCCCTGGCTCTGATTAGGGTCATCGGGCCGAGGCCACGCGCGGCGCGCGGTGCCGGGCGCTAATTCCATAAAGGAGGAGCCCGCTGTGATTGCCACGGAGGGAAGCGCTGCCGGTGCCTGGTTGCCATAGGAACCTCTCAACCCCTGGGAGAAGCCAAATTGCTGGACCGAGTCGGCTCCCTCGGCAGTGGCAGTGGGGGGCTCTGCCTGGTGACATCCCTTCTGCTCCAGGAACCAGGAATGCAACCAGGGCAACCTCAGCGGCTGAAACATAGTGGTGGGGATGCCTAAGACTCCAGGGGGACCTTAGAGCCCTTTCCTGTCCCTAAAGGGGCTCCAAGAGAGCTGGAAAGGGACTTGGGACAATGGTGTGGACATGACAGGACAAAGGGAGAATGGCTTCCCACTGCCAGAGGGCAGGGTTAGATGGGATTTTGGGAAGGAATCCTTCCTGTGAGGGTGGGGAGGCCCTGGCACAGGTTACCCAGAGAAACTGTGGCTGCCCCTGGATCCCTGGAAGTGTCCAAGGCCAGGTTGGACGGGGCTTGGAGCAACCTGGGCTAGAGGAAGGGGTCCCTGCCCATGGCAAGGAGTGAAGGGGATGGGCTGCCCTGGTAGGGGGGCGAAAGGCCCCTGCAGGTTTTACCAGGGCTCCACTGCTGACCCTCTGCGTGATGCTGATAAAGCTCCAAAGTTCTGGACTAGGCTCCTTGCAGCTCTCTATCCCAAAAACACGGCGAAAAAAAGGCATTGCAATAATCCCACTGGGATGCAACAAGAGCTTGGAGAAGCAAACAGATGAATTTTTAAGACTTACCCTCAAACTCAGCCCAAGGCACAGCCTGGTCCTTCTCACCACGGCAGGGACTGTCACCTCCCGGGCCGCCCCGAGCCCAGAGCAACGCCTGGAGATACCCAGGCAGGTTTACTGATGCTCATCCCTCCTGTATTAACAGCAAATCTTAATTTCTCTCTTTGCCACAGGGCGTTTCCAGGCTGGCAGTGCCTTCCTTCCACCTTCCTGGGTCTCCATAATTATTTACATGTGGGCTGTGTTTATTGGCAATTAAACGGTTCGGTGGCTCTGAGACATCAGTCTCCTCTTAACATGTTGTCTGCCAGATTGCTTCCTGCCGGCCATCCCCGTGGGATGGGGAATGCTGCCGAGCCCTCCGGGGCTGCGTGTGGAGGGGAGGGAGCAGCTGGCAGAGTCCCTCCTTCCCCTCCGGGAAAACAACGCTCCGACAGAGCAGGTTTGGAGTTTAGAGCCAAGGGGAGGGGATGGGGTTGCGTTAAACACCGTGAAACCAGGCGGATCCGAGCCCTGGGAGAGCGGAGGGGTGGCAGGGATGGGCTGTGCAGGAGCATCCAAGCCTGGAGCAGGGAAGGGAGGGATGTGACAGCCCCGGATGGGGCTGTGCAGAGACTCTGTGCCTTTGCAGCTCTGTCCTGCCAGTGCCGGGAATTTGCTGCCGGAGCCAGTCCTGGCTCCAAGGAGCTCTTTGTGAGCACTCAGCAGGGAAGAGCCCCCAGCCCTGCTTTCCCACCAGGGCTCTGCCACAAACCAGATGTTTCTGTGGCCACCCAGAGCATCCCTGGCTCCTCATCCCCAGCAGCTGCTGCTCAGTTCCTTCCAATCCCCCAGCCCAAAACATCCCCCAGCCCTACAACACCTCCGACCATTCCACAGAACAACTTGATTCCAGATGGGGCTTGGAGCAACCTGGGCTACTGGAAGGTGCCCCTGCCCATGGCAGGGGGTGGAACTGGATGATTTTTAAGGTTTTTTTCCCACCCAAATCACTCTGGGATTCTCCCCAAAGTCGGGCTCGCTGGGGTCTCATCAGCTCAACGCCCACTTGGACTTGCTAATGATCGGGCTGTGGGACGGAGGTGTGGGATGAGTAAGCAGCGTGGGGATCCAGATATTTATATGTCTTTATTGTGGTTTTACATTTTAAATCTCAAGCCTTTGCTGTTTTCCCCTGCCCAGCCCTTTCCCAGGTCAGAAAGGAGCCTGGATCGCCACAATTCCGCTCCTCTGCCAGCAGGAGATCCGAGCCCTTGCCCAGCCACACACACTCTTTATCCTTTACTCCTCTCTCTGGCACCTTAGAAGTCCCTCAGCAGGGATTTCCTCAGGCACCTGCGTGTCGCTGCTGGTTCCCAAACCCCTGTTTTCCTCCCCACCTGATGCTCCCCAACACACAGGATTCTGCTGGTTGCTGGGAGCTTTTCCCAAGCCCTCGGTGCTTCCAGGAGAGCAGAAGGATGTGTTCAAGCCCCAAAGTGCCCTGTTGTTCCCCATTCCAAGCTCCCACCAGCAAATACCACTCACAGGAGCCACGGAAAGGTGCAGTTCCCATGCTGACCCCAGGCCTCGCTGAAGAGCTCAGCAGAGCACGGATAAACCCTGATGGAGACTTATTTTAGTCCCTCTCATAGCTCAGCAAGGATTCTGTGGCTCCCATTAGCACTTGGGGGAGGTATAAAGCAAATTCCTCAAGTTTCTTGCCCGGAAGTCACGTTAAGGTGACTGCTGAAAGCAACAGAAGATGCAGTTTATAATTCTGGGTCTGCGAAGGAAAAGCTTTTGGTAAGTTTAAATCCCAAAGTGTTTTTTTTTTCCCCAAAGAAAAGGAAGCCACCTCAAATGTCTTTATAGGCAAATGGAAAACAGACTCGGAAAACGCCCTGACATGGAGAAGACGCTGGATATAACCAAGGCAGGAAAATCCTGCCTGTTACCTGAGACGGGATTCCAACTTTGGTTCCCAACCCCGCTACAGATCCCAAATGTGGGGCAGCCCTGCTGAATTTGGTGGCAGCAGCGCTGCGGGGAGAGCAGCCGAGGTTCTACAAAACCTTCCCATCCGACCGTGACATCTCTGATTCCTCCTCTTTTAACCCGAGGGACTGGGACTGCCAAGGCTAAGGACATCCAAGGAAATCCACGTGGAGGCACGTGGGCCCTGGCCGAAGGTGCGTGACCGACAGGTGTCCCCTCCTCCCTCCCGCTGGCACCGGGCCTGGAGATATTTTGCTCGCGATGCAACTTCCATTATTTCCATGGCAACCATCCTTTGTCGGGGCTCAAGACAGTGGAGATTTTTTAACAACTCCCCGTTTGCCAATTCAAGCCCCAGAAGGAAGTGGGGAAGTTCTCATTCACATGCAAAACAGCCGCGATAAAAGCCGAGGGTTGCGCCGCGGGTGGGTGTGTGTTTGGGGGGGAAGCGCTTGGGCTTTTCAGCCCCGCCTTGCTCCTTTCCGTGGTTTACAGTGGGAAAGAGCCCCGTTGGGGGACACTCCGGGGCCCCCCACACGTGTGTCGGGGCACGGTTCTCTCAAACCCACCCACGGCACCGGTTGGAACTTGATGGGCTTTAAGGTCCCTTCCAAGCCAAACCATTCCGTGGCTCTGTGGGTACCAAAGTGTCTCTGCGCACAACAGACCCACTGGAGACGTTTTCCTTTGGCTCCACGTTTGCACCTGAGCTGCCGTACTCCTTGTACTCCTCCCTGCCCCGGCAGCCACCCCCTCTTACCCTGTGCTCCAGAGGGCAGCTGGATCTTGCTCCCGCCTCCAGCACCTGCTGGCAGCTGTGGAATCTCCTCCTGATTTATTCTACCCTGGAGAAACACCTGACAAAGGAAAGAAATGATACAGCTGCCGAGGGAAGTGACTTTTATTCTTCTTCCTACTTGTCCAAAGCTTCCTCGGGGAATTGTGCCATTGGCCACGGATAAAGTGAAGCCCCAGTAATGGAAACCTGATGGATTTCTCATTTTCGCTTACAGATGAACTTCTGCCCAAGCTACAAGGTTCCACCCGCATTAAAATCCTCCTCACTGGAGGGTAAAAGGAGGTGGGAGTCCATTTGCTTCATTTAAAGAGAAAAAAGTGACCAGTGATACCCAGAAGAGGAGTGAGAGAGTCAGAGGAAAGCAAAATCCTTCTGTGCACAATAAATTAGATTAAAGGGACAAGAGACTGAAATTTAATATAGGGAACAGAAGCTGCAGCAGATAAACAAACAAGCAGCATAAACCTTGAAAACTACTGAGAAATAAGCATTTAATTAAAAACCCAATCACCAAACAAGCAGGAAATGTTCCCTCAGCTTCCCAGAAGCAAAGATAGTGAAGTCTCACCAGCTTATTCCTAGTAAGGGAGACTTGGAGGTCAGGTTTAATTACAGCTCAGCACACACCCCCATCAGCATCTGTTTTACGAAATAAAATCCGATTCCCAGCTGGATCTGGTGCCTTTGGCTGGAGGACAGGACCGATCTCCAGCTCTTCCAGCACTGGGCACCAAAATCCCTGCGGACAGACAGGAATGTTGCACAAGGAGAGCAAAGCCAATTTCTGACCTGTTTTTGTCCAGGATTGGTGGCTGCAGATTCAGGACACAGCCAGGAGCTCAAATCCATGAGTGTACCAGTCCTTGCTCTCGTGCCCAGCCATGACCCCCCTTATGAAAGGTAAAAATCCCTCAGCCCAAACCGTCCTGGGCTACTCCATCCAACGGTGAGTTCGGGTGCGGCTCCAGGCCCTTCTTCCAGACAATTTTACAAACCCTGAAGGAAACACCTTAAAAAGAGGGAAGGACAATTAAGACATAAATCCCAGGAAGCCACCAGCTCCATAACCCATCCCTGCCACTTTGCCCCAACTCCACAGCATCGAGGAGCCCATTTGGCTGCTTTTCATCCCATTTCCCCGTGTCCCGAAAGCGTCTCGGCGTTCAGCTCCAACGTGTCCCTTCTCCACTTGGTACTGCTGCTCTGGCAATTAAAACACTAATTAATCCCAACAGCAACAGCCAATCCATCACACCTCGACGAGGGGCAGAGCCCCCTCCAAGAACAAAAATAATCCCAAGGAAAAGCACTCACAGGGTAATTCATATAAAAACTTTATTAGAAACGAGGACACGGCCTCCCAGGAACAACATCCCGCGTTATCTCCCGAACTTGTACAATTCCAGAGCCATAATTAAATACAAGAGCTACAAAAAGGGTGCACACAGCTATAAAAGGAAGGAGAACTAATCCCCAAAATGCCATTGTTTCAAACAGGGCTGGGGAAAGGATTTTTCCACGGTGGTTTTTCCACGCAGGGCCCACGAGGCTGTGAGCTGGCACGCTGCCCGTGGGATGTGGTCTCCATCCTAAGGACCAGGATGGGGTTTGATCTTATCCCAAGTCTGTATTGCTTTAAGTCAAAGGGAAGAGCAGAGGGCGATGGTTTGATATTGCATCTGATACGTGATGCTGGGTAAATAGTTGTACTTTCAAAACTTGAAATCACACAGAAAAGGAGTATTATCCTATCCCTAGTTATATTTCAGTGGTAAATAATAATAATAATCAATAATAATAAAAATAACAATAATAATAATAATAATAATAATAAAACCCAGAGGTACTACTGACACAGAAAAAAAAAGACCAGCCTCATTTAAGCACCATCTACAGTGAGAAAACAAAGGATAAATGGGGCCTGGTTTATAGAATAACCCTTTTTTTTTTTTCCTACTTACACCCAAACCCCACCTCCTGTCTGACCCAGGACCAGTTTAACAGCGCTGATTTTTATTGCCTCAACTGCCATGTGACGATTTCAATTCGACCACATACCATTTCATATAAAACACGGGAAAGGAGGAAAAAATACTTAAAATATATGAATTTCTCAGGTTCCTCACGGGTGTTTTCCATGTTGGGCCATAAAAAAAAAGGGACTTAGAGATACAAAAGCTACTGTGCTCAAGTCAGCGGCGAACGTACAGGGGAAAGTCAGAGCCGTACGAAAAGTATCCTAAATAGCAAAGGCAATATAAAATATTTCATATAAAACAGGGTTTGCAAAGTATAAAATCAGGAAACAATGCATAGAGGAGCGTGTTTCACACGGCAGCAACGGCTGTGCTAGCAAATCCTTGCAGCCAAGGCGGAATTCCCACCGGAATCACTGCCTGCAGAACTCGCTGGTGATGTTGGGGAGGGGGTAGGCGAAGAGGGAGAAGTCCAGGATGTATTTTGGGAGGAGCTCCTTGATGAGCCGGCGCTGGGTGTTGCACAGGTAGTAGTGGAGCGTCTGGGCCGTGACGGGCTTGTACCAGGCCTGGCGCTCCGGGAAGCGGATGAAGGAGGGCGCCTGGATGCGCTCCAGGACGTGGTCGGCGTCGTCGCGAAGCCGCTCGTAGGAGCCGATGAAGTCGTACCTGACGGCGCAGGGCTGGCACAGGTTGTAGATGGGCATCCAGTGCTCGTTCATCCGCTCCACGTCCTCGTCCAGCAGGTACCGGAGGAACTCGGAGAAGGTCACGTCGTCGCCCGCCGAGTTCCCGCCGTTCCTGCGGTACCTCCGGACGATCTCCACGCCGTACTTCTGCTGGTACTCCTTGATCTCCCCGAACTTGTTCCGGTAGGCCGAGAGCAGCCTCTCCATGGGGTTCCGCACGAAGAGGAACTTGTAGTAGTGCTTCAGGCGGTAGCTGATCTCCTCGGGCTTCATGTCCCCCAGGAACACCAGGTCGCTCTTGTGGTCCATCTTGCCCTGCACGTCCACGCTCTCCAGCGCCCCGTCCAGCACCTTCAGGACGCGCTTCCAGTTGGAGCAGGCCACCTTGGGCACGTAGCAGTAGAGGAAGCGGTACTTGTCGCTGACCAGGAGGTGCCGGAGCAGGGTGCGGCGCTGCCCGGCCGGCAGGTCCCACACGCTGCGGGGCATGGAGCGCTGCCCGCACAGCGCGCGGATCGTGCGGTTCCGGGTGTCCCGCAGCACCTCCAGCTCCAGCCCCGGCCCCGCGGGCGGCTCCCGGCGGGACGGCGGCCCCGCGGGCGGGT
>VXAY01007401.1:369147-411021 GCA_013399855.1 Oxyruncus cristatus | reverse complement strand
GGGAGGAGGAGGAGGAGGAGGAGGCGGGACCGCCCCGCGCTGCGACCGCCCCGCCCGGGGCCGGGGCGGGGAGAGGGGAGTCGCCGGGTCCCGGAGTGTCGGGGCTGGGAGGGGTCCCGAACGCCAGCCGGTCCCAGCCCTTGCCGTCGGTAGGGACGCCTTCCGCTGTCCCGGGTTGTTACAAGCCCCGTCCAGCCTGGCCTTGGACACTTCCAGGGATCCAGGGGCAGCCACAGCTTCTCTGGGCAACCCGTGCCAGGGCCTCCCCACCCTCACAGGGAAGGATTTCTTCCCTTTATCCATCCTAAATGCCCCCTCTTTCAGTTTGAAGCCATTTCCCCTTGTGCTGTCACTCCAGGCCCTTGTCCCAAGTCCCTCTCTGGCTCTCCTGCAGCCCCTTTAAGCACTGCAAGGGGCTCTAAGCTCTCCCTGGAACCTTCTCTTCTCTGGCCTGAACCCCCCCAGCTCTCCCAGCCTGTCTCCAGAGCAAAGCTGCTCCAGCCTCCTAATCACAGAATCCCAGAATTATTTAGGTTGGAAAATAGCTCCAGGATCGAGTCCAACCTGTGCCCGATCCCCACCTTGACCCCAGTCCCGAGCACTGAGTGCCACGTCCAGTCGTTCCTTGAACACCTCCAGGGAGTGGTGACTCCACCACCTCCCTGGGCAGCCCCTTCCGACGTGNTCCCAGAATTATTTAGGTTGGAAAATAGCTCCAGGATCGAGTCCAACCTGTGCCCGATCCCCACCTTGTCCCCCAGCCCAGAGCACTGAGTGCCACGTCCACTCGTTCCTTGAACACCTCCAGGGAGTGGTGACTCCACCACCTCCCTGGGCAGCCCCTTCCGACGTGTGATCACCCTCTCTGTGAAGAACTTCTTCCCAATGTCCAACCTAAACCTCCCCTGGCACAGCTCAAGGCTGTGTCCTCTTGTCCTCTCCCTTATTCCCTGGGGGCAGAGCACAACCCCCGCCACCTCCCCGCTCCTGTCAGGGACTTGCAGAGAGTGAGAAGGGCCCCCTGAGCCTCCTTTTCTCCAGGCTGAGCCCTTCCAGCTCCCTCAGCTGCTCCTCTTTGGACTGACTCCCACCAACCACCCCTCTGGAGCGAGCCCAGAGCCACCCACGGGGTCCCCACCAGCACCCCGTGATAACGGATGGTTTTCGCAATACCAGGCCAAAGCAGCTCATAATTAGTCATGACTCCAGCTCTTCCACCACCTCTGCTTAAGGCAAAGCACTGACCTGGCCATCGGGATGCCGCTTCCTCGTCCAGCAGAAATCACTCCACGCTGCCACTGTTCTCCCAGTTTCCCTTCCATGAGTTTTCCGAGCGCACCACGGGGCCTGGGCTCTCAAGCAGCCTTGCAGGGACTCTCTGTCAGGAGCTTCTTTAACATCAAGAGAAAACCGGCTTCCACTTACTTTCCTTTGATCAAAAGCCAAGAGCGTTTTGTCAGCCAAGGCAGACAAAGCCCTTGGAGTGCGTTGCCAGAGCCTGCAGCTACATTATTTCACATTTCCCAGTTTTATTTGGATGTAAATACAGCTTTAGCTCTCGGAAGACACGGATATCCTACCCCGCCACCAGCAAAGCTGCACACACGAGGTGATACCAGATTCCTGCTCTGATCGCAGAGGGCAAGTCCTGATCTGATCTCAACACCGGCCCAAACTGAAGCTGTGCCAACATATATAATCACTGAGGCAAAAAAAATCAGGCCTTCTTGGAAATCCCTCCTCTTGGAGAAAAAGCCTCATTGCAGCGAACTCCAAGGCAGCCACGGGGAATTTTTATTTATTAGTCTGGCACCGCTCCTCCCTTTTTGTTCCTGTTCTCCCCTAATATCTCCAGGTCAGGAGCAGTTGCATATGATAACAGAGTGGTTCTGGAAACGGAGAGAAAGAGGAGGCTGCCCACGAGGCCAGTGGGGCTATTTCCCAAAGGGAACTGGATTGAAGGACTGGTCTGAAGAGCACGGGTACAGGGTAGGATGCAGAGTCCCTGTGGGAACAACACAGCCGGGCAAATACACGGCTCAGGGGCTGGTTCGCAGGGTTAAACCCCGCGTCACTGAGGAAAATTAATTGTGGTTACACTCACTGTGCCTAATTAACACCCAGAGTGAGCAGTAATTTGATTTTCAAAGCAGTTAAAAGCCGCCTCACGTTCAGAGTGTGCAAAACTCCGGGAACCTATTTCCCAGACAGATCCATTCCTTCAGGAAAGGTATATTTAGCAAATAAAATGTCACAGAGGAAACAAATCTTCAGGCTCCTGTGGTTTGTTTATACAACAAAACCACAAGGATGGAAGGTTTTGGTTCTCTCTTATGAGGGAGAAGGGAAACCCACACAGCCCTTCCCAGCAGATGCTCTGCCAGGCCTCATCCCTACAATTCCCACTCACAGGTGTAAAAGGAAGATTTTTGCAACTCACAGCCCCTTTCAAGATGCTTCCAAACCCCAACAGTCACCTTAAGAGCACCACAGCCTCCACCCCTGGGTAACGGGAGGAGTAAGTTTCTGGGCCTTTTCCTCACTGTTTACTCGCAAGAGCAGAAAACCAACATTAAAACACATTGCTGTTATGATTACTATTATTATTATTATATCACATTTTAATATCATCTGCATTACATTGAGGCGGTCTCCCAGCAGCATTTATGCGCACTCAGGTTTAAGACAGGCCGCAGAACTCACCTGGGCTGTCAGAGACCAGGAATATTTATCAGCCTGACAAGGAAAGGGCCAGTTCCAAAGGGGATGGAGGAAAAGGCTGAGGGATGCCCCTGTCCATCCCGCTCAGACTGAGGCTGGACACTGCTGTCATCACCAGTGCCCTGCCAGGGCTCTTCTGCCCCTTGGGCTGAGATCAGGCATTCATTTTGGGCTGAGGAGCTGCAAAAAGGAAGAATGTGTGAGGCCGCTGGAAAAGCTGAGCCAGAGAAAGGAGGTGTCTTAGAAAAAAAAAACCCAAACAAAAACAAACCAGTTTGGGCTGATGCCAACTTTCCAGACAAGCACCAGGATGGTGATTCCTAACAAAGGAGACCCCCTGGATGGGTCTGAGCAGCTCCGGATCAAAAGGTAAAACAAGCAAAGGAAGGAGAGATCCGATGCTGTGGCTTCGTGTCCAGAGATTATCCCGTAATTTGGTATAATAAAGCCTCTTATCCGAGGGGATAAGCACAGAAGCGGCTCCACAATCAGCTCATGACCAAGGCAGACTTTCTTATCTCGAGGGAAAAGAGCCTTTTGAAACAAAGTCAAACACTCCAAATGAATGCGCTGGATAATTCCAAGGAGATGGTCACGATCGGCTCAGAACAGGAAACCCCCTGTTTTCAAGGAAAACTTTGCGCTGGAGGACCTGGTTATAAATTCATGGATATGCGGTTGGCTGAACTCGCGAAGCCCTTGCTCGGAGCTCAGCTCCTCACTCCGAGCTCAGTTCCGCTCTCCCTGCTCCACTGGGCATGACTCTGGAATTGCTTTTGAATGGAGCCGTCCCGGGAGGTTCAGCTCCTCCGTACCGGGAGAACCACCAAGCACCACACGCTCAGCAGAGGCCACGACAGCTCCTCCCCCTTGGATTTGGGATGAGGACGCACGGAGGGGCACGGGAGCACATCCCGGTCCCCAGAGATTGCACGGACAGCGATGAGACACGGCGTGGAAGCTGCAGGGCAGGGAGCCAGCACAGCTGGCAGGCACTGCATGGATACACATTCCCCCGGGCTGCACACTCCACACAGAGCACACTCCACGTGCTCCAGCTGGGCAGGGGGTCGGAGCGAGGTCAGGAATACTCGGGAATACCGCAGGCGCCGGCACAACGGGGACGGTGTTCGGTGGCTGTGCCTCAGTTGGAGCTTTCCTGGTGTTTTCCTGCTCCCCAGAAAACCCAGGATGACATGCAAAACCCAGGATGGCATGCAAAACCCAGGATGGCATGCAAAACCCGTCCCAAGCAGAGTGTATCCGATTTTAAGTCAGTAACAACCACAATTCCCTTGTTCTACCCTTTATCCTCCCGCTGACCCATCCCTGATCCCACTGATCCCTCTCAGCCCAGGGCTACTGGATTCACACACCATCGGAGCCGGAGCCAGCTGGGGCTTTACCACCAGTTTTCAGTACAAACACACTAAATCCAGCACAGCTCAAACCTGTGTCGCAGGAGAGTCTCCAAGTCTCTTAACTCATTCCAGGTCTATCTCCTGCTCTTTACACGGAGTTTCCCGAGGCTCCCAGGTGGCTCCTGCGGGGCTGTAATGAACTTGTGAGTGTGTGTGTGAGGTTCTTGCTGGAATCTGTCCAATTAATGTTTTTGTGGTTTCACAGGCAGCAGGACGAGGACTGAACCTGCTCCAACACCTACAAAACCTGCAGCATCTTGTCCCTGACACCACAGATCATTGTTCCAGGGGAAAAAAAAATGGGAAGGGACTAATAAGGACCCATCTGCCTGAGCCCTGTTTAGGTTTTTAACATCCTTCCATGTGTCAGGAACAACAAATAGCCTGTGAAGGACATGCTTTGCCCCAGGAAATTGTTTGAGGGGGATGTTGGAGACTGGTGGTGGGAGATCTGGGGGGCAAGCTGAAAGAGATGGGATCTGGCTGGAAACAGGGAGAAATTCACCCTTGAGAGGACAGTCAGGCATTGGAGGAGCTGTGCCATCTCTGTGGAGCCCAGGCTGGCTGACTCACAGAATCCAAGACTCATTTAGGTTGGAAAAGACCTCCGAGATCATCAAGTGTGACCTTCAGTTGAGGTATCTGTGAAAACTTCCCAATATCCTGGTTTTTTTTTGTTGTTCTTCTCGATATGGCTCTCTGTGTGTAACCTGGATTTTACAGGAACGGGAAGTTTTGTGCCTTCAGGCCGTGCAAGGGCAGCATGTCATTTAAATTGCTGCGTAATCCCTAAAAAGCATTTTCCTGACTATTCCAGAGGCACTTTCCAAGGAAAGTCTGAGGGTTTAGCATCAAGCCCACTGTAAATGCCAGTTGGAAATCCTGAGTCCGTGAATTACAGCAGCCTCCTTCCTGCTTTGTCACTCCTGACGTACACGCTCCATTCATTTTTCCGTGTTAAATTCCCTGTGTGTGCACAGCAGGATCCTACCGGTGCCTTTAATGAACAAACGTGTACAACTAATCCGAAGTTTTCTCTAAATGCAGTGTATTTACAAGGTTGTTCCCAACATTTTCAAGCCTTAAATGTGTCAACATAAAGGTGGTTTGGAAAACGAGCATCGAGGGGGGAAGCTCAGGATCTAGGGACGAACAAGGAGGAAGGAAACCCAGGATCAAGGGAAAGGCAAAGAGCGACGAGCAAGCGAATCCCATCCCTCATGAAAAATTAATTGTTAGAAAAATGAGTTATTATAAAACATGAGCCATTGTTAATTATATCAAAGAACACAAGTGACTCCGGCAAGAATTCCGGCCTGACATCTGTCCCAACAGGATTGATTCAAAATAAACATCAGGAAGAATGAAATAAATCAGTTGGTTTGCGCCTCCTCTCTATCCATAAAAACCCATTGCATTATTTCCAGATTTTGGAAGAAAATTGATTAGGAAAGCTAAATTACTGGAAAATTTCCTCAAATATTAGGAAAAAAATGAGCTGGGAGCAAGGGGTCTGTCCTTGTTCCTGGAAAAGGGGGGTTGCTGCCTGCCTGCATCCCAGATCCCAAACCCACAAGCTTCCCTGCAGCTGCTGTCAGGTGACATCATGTTCCCGAAACGGGGAGATCCCTTTGGGAAATGAACTCCCACGGGGTGTCCCAGCTTTCATCTCACAGGGGGGTGAGAACAAAACCCACCCCTGCTCGTTAACGTGCCATATAATTCCCTTTTTATAGACTTATTACCCGATGTGGTACAAATCCAACCCCACTTGCGGATCTTTGGCTGGGATGGGGAAACATCCCCCGGCCTGGGACAGGGAATACCATCTAATTGCTAAATCACCTTCATCCTGAGAAATCCAGAGTCCTCTCCTTGAGAAATCCATCTCCTTGGCCCAGAGAGAGCAGAGGATGCTGTTCCCTGCCGGGAGGATCATTTGTGTGTAAGAAAAGAGGGGGGAAAAAGGGATTAAGGGGAAGTGAGGAAACATCTGCGAGCACAAACCACAGCGCGGGCTGAGCAGGATGGGATGGCCAAACGCACCTGGTCTGCTCCCTAAATCCGGGTTCAGGGACCACCCAAAAGGTGGAGGAGAAACTGGAGCCGGCTTCGTGCGGCTCAATCCGTAAGTATTACAGGGGAAATAAGAACGGGATGTTCCAGGGACGAGGGAATCCCAGGGAATCTGCTCTGTGCCCTGAGCCAGGCGCTGAGGAGCAGGGGAGTTTACCTGCTGGAGAGAAAGGAGGGGAGTTTTCTCACCAGCTCTTCCCAGAGCACTTGATGCTTCCAAAACCACGACATTCCCAGTGCGGGAAGCAGAAACGCTCTGGGAACAGTCACAAACTGCTTCCTTGTGGGAAATCTGGCTGAGTTCCTGGGATTTTCTCATTTATGGAGTGCTAAATGCTGCCAGGTGCCATCGTCCCCATCCTGGCTTTCCTGTGGGCTTCGTGCAGTTGCTGCATCCCTGCTCAGGCAGCGGCCTGGGAAAAGCAGTGAGCACAGCTCGGGAAAAAGCTGGATTATTGATGAAGTTATCCTATTAATTACATTATTTATGAGTGCAGAGAAAGCAGAGCAACAAAGAAAACTCCAAACAGCCTGGCTCCGTGGGAGAGCCGGACACTTCCAGCCCCGCTTAGCCGAGCTTTTGCTCCGTATCCTTCCCAAAGCCCCTCTCCATCAGAACAGCTTGTTTGTTGTTTTCTGATACGGATATTCCAGTGCTCCTGCCGCTCCGAGAGCGGAAAGATATTCATGGAGATGCAGGTTTTTTCCAGCCTTGTTTAATTGATTTGCTTTTAAGAATCACTGGGCGGTCGAGCCGCTCAGGCTCCGGCTTGTTTTTGCGGAACACTCCGGAGAGGTTTATAGAGATATTAAAATTAAATACGGAGCCGTGGAATAAATGGTGCCTCCATTCAGCGTGTCTTGTAAATCCAGTTTAAATGGTTCCCTTTATTAAATATCCTTTCCTCTTAAAAATGGATTAACTGCTCTCACTGGAGGCTCTGACGGAGAAGCCATCGGATCCCTATGGCAACGCCGTGCTCCGGCAGCCCCTCGCTCCACACCAGGCCCTGGGCTGCATCCTAGTTCAGGTATCCCCATTATGGCACCTCCTGTTATTAATCACCATCTCTAATTAATAATCACCACCTCCCACTATCAATTACAACCCGGAGGCTGGCACCCAGTGCTGTGATTTCCCACACACCACACCGGTGGGTCCCATCCCATATGGAACACATGGATAGCACCTGGATACCTTTCCCGGTGCAATCCAGTGCTCACCTGATTCCCCCTCCATTCCCGTGAGTTTGGGCTCGTTGTTTTCCTCTATTCCTTCTTTTGTCCTCGGTCTCTCACAGCTGCCCAGCGCCGCTCCGGCAGCACCTGCCCTTGGTGGTGGCCATCCCTCTCAATCCGTATTCCAGGCTGGCACTTGGAACTTTAAGGAAAACTCACATATAAAGGGGCTGATTTAGCTGGATTTTGGGGGTTTGCAGGAGGCTGGAGCGGTGCAATCTCAGCTGGTCCCCACCACGTGGTCCCCCAGCACAGCTCCCTTCCTGAATGGGAATTACCTTTCTGCTGAGGGCTTTTAGCACAGGAAACAGCCTCCAGGAATGTCCAGCTGGATGTTTCTGGGAAAACAGTGCCGTGCAAGTGGGCTGTGGGTCCTGTTTCTCCAGGATCCCAAGGTCACAGGAATGGAGCCACAGGGATACACAGTCAGGGCAGGAGCAGCCGCTGGAGCGGAACGCGAAAAGCTCAACCTCATTTAAAGCTTCAAGTGACACAGGCAGCGAGGGAGCAATTCCAAGAGTGGCTCCGCGGGGCCGCGGCTGCTTTCCCATGGATGGATCCTGTGCCAGCGGCACCGGGGGCTCGCTGTGCTGCCAGTGCAGTGTTTGGAGCAGCAGAGCCAACGCTGGCACGCAGGGATTAGCGAGCATTTATCCCTTATCTCCCCCTAAACCCCCCCGGCTCGGCGAGCCAAGCATTTATCCCAGATGGATGGGGTGAGAAGGGCACAGTAAAACAGGGAATTGCCCACGCTCGGGTCCCTGGAGCCACCGGGTTAATACGAGGATGTGAAATCCCTTCTCCCTGTGTGGCACTGACTGTGCCAGGGCTGGTCCTGCCCCCGGTGATGGCACAAAGCCCCTGCAGAGCCCGGCATGGCTCATCCATCAGCAGGGACGGAGCCAGGCAAGTGTTGGAGTGCTCTGTCACT
The DNA here is from genome assembly GCA_013399855.1 of Oxyruncus cristatus. NCBI lineage: Eukaryota > Metazoa > Chordata > Aves > Passeriformes > Cotingidae > Oxyruncus > Oxyruncus cristatus. The sequence goes on along the minus strand of VXAY01007401.1, from coordinate 402,633 downwards.
TTAATGGGACACTCCAAGCTGCTCCTGTGCATTGGCTCCGATGGATTCTGGCACAATTACACTCAATTATAATTAGTGGCATTAAAGCAGCACTTAAACACAACCAGGAGCTCATGGCTTTTGCTCCGGAGGGGGAAGACACTCCAGCCAGTCCTGGAGGCTGCTCTGGATCTGCTTTGGCTGGGAGATGTGGGGAGTGACGTGGGGAAGCCCCTGCACCTTGGAACATCTCCTACCCCCCTCAGTGTGCTCATCCCAGTGCCCAAACCTTATCTGAAGCGTCCGAAGGTGCCCACAGCCCCGACTGCTCCTTCCCAGGGCCCCAAGTACCTCCTTCTCCCTGCAATTCCCTCAGTGCTCCGTCACCTCCAGACACTGCACGTGGAAAGGAGGGAGGCTGGCTCTGCCAGGAGCCTGAACCACCGCTGGTGATGGAAACCAGCCACGGAGCCAGCGCGGGATCCCCCGCTGGCCAAAGCCGGGTGGGATTCCGGTGGCCACCCCCCTCCCGCTTCCCAGCCGGCTGAGCCCGCGCCGTCCCGACGCACCGCGTCACTCCAAGGACAACCTGTGGCCAGCGGGACTGTGCCGAGGTGGCAGCAGGACATTCCTGGCAGCACCAGTCAGGATACAGGAGCAGTTTGCTGAAGGTAGGATCCAGGAGAGCCGGCTACGGCTCCGCGCAGCTCCCTCGGGTGGCAGATTTCAACAGCAAATCCAATTTTGTTTGACATTAATCCCAACTTTTCAGCCCGCCAGAGATTATCCGTTCGGTGATGGCTCGCCACGCGGGAAGAGCTGGGAAGGAAAAGCTTTTTCTTGGTTTTCTTTCCAACAGACCCCTCCAAGGGAACACCCACACCCGGGTAAGTGCTGGATCCGGCCATGGGGCAGGCGCAGGGCACAGGTTTCCACTCCGTTCCTGGCACCCACCTCACTGACGCCTCAGGGCAGCTGAGTCACATTAAATCCAACTGGAAAATCTCAAATTGGTTCTTCGGCAGAAATCGCGGGCCACGGGGTCGGGAATATCGCGCCCAGTGATCCCACACCGGCTCACAAATACCAGCGTCCCCAGACAAGCTCCTTCCTCTCCCTGGGAGGGCAATTCCCAGTTTAATTCACTTCATCATCGCTGTGGATTCCTTTTTCAGGAATTCTCTTGGTTTTACCCGGCTTTCCAGGTTTGTGCCTCTGCTGGCAGCTCCCTGCAAGGAGCTGTGCTGTGACATGGCTGGGTGCAGGAAGGAAGAGACAGGGATCTAGCAAAACCCCTAATCCCATGAAGAAATCCAAGCGGGAATTTAAGAACTGGTGTGATGCCAGCAGGGCTGCAATGGGACAGGGATCGAGGCAGCTCTGGAGCGGCCCCAGGTCACCCCATGGCAGCACCTCAGGATCTCCTGCTCTAAGCGACCTGGGAGCAAAAGATCCCGGGTGCAGCCGGGATCTGAGGCACGTTACGGATGCAGATCCCATCCCCACCCCACAAGCCACAGGGTGCCCCTCACTCACTTCTCTGTGATGAGGAGCTAAGTCCATGTCAGACATTACTCTTTCCTTCTGCTCATTTTGTTCCCAGAACACATCCCCTCCCTCCCCAGGTGTCCAAGTGTCCACTCACGGCATTATTTATAGGAATAGCCGATTCCAAGGGCCATGTCACCTCCCCACCGCTGGGACACGTAGGGACACCCAGCACAGCCTGGGCACAGAAAGGGCTCCAAGCCCTGACCAAGGTCCCCATGGTTTTGGGATGAATTCCCTGGGGTATTCACCATCCGGGGCCACAGGAGGTGCTCTGGCTGCGAGCACCCCCAGACAGCTCTCACCTGGCTGCAGCTGCAGACATTCCCATCAGGCAATCCCGATCCCGTTATCCCGCTCCTCGCTGCACCTTTTCGAGCGGGGTGACTCCTCTCTGCTCTCTTCCCACTTGGAATCCTCCTGGCTGTTCGGGATGTCTGCGTAGAATGCTCGTCCTTGGGGTGCGTGTGGCACTTGGTGCCCAGGGCTGGGACGCTCCAACGGCAGGCGCCGACGGAGACTGCGCTCCAAGCAAGATGCTTTTCCAAAGCAACATTCCCAAATGCTTCCTATAGCCTAGCTGAAACAAGCTTTGCCGCCACCACCTTCCCTGCCTGAGAAAACTCAAACATTCCACTGACAGCAGCTGTCAACAGCAGGTTGGAAAAGAAGTCAGTCAATCCCTGCCCATCCTGCCGCCACTTGTTCTGTTTCCTTGGAAAACCCAACAGATTGCTCACCCCAAGGCCTGGAGCACCCACATCTGCTCCCAAGCACTCCTAATCCCTGCAACCACTGGATCCTGGGGCAGGGCGGGAGTTTGGGCAGGGATGGGAATAACAGCCCAGCACCGGTTTGTTTTCTAAATCAATACGATTTTTCAAATTTATTTTTTAAGAATTACTTCTAATATATCTTTTTCACAGAAGGAGGAGGGAATAGGGAATGTTCTCATTCCATCTGTAAACACTGAAATACAGATCTGGGAAACCAGGGAAGAGACACAAAAAAGTGCATTTTACAAAATTATCAACTAAAATATATTTTACATGTATTAACGCTTCGATTTAAATTCTACCGACTGCAATTTTTTTTTTCAGTTTCAAAAAATATTTCCATATCTAATAGATTAAAAAAGCAGGAAATCTTTTCATTAGGGATAAGACATTTCAATTCATTTACATGCTGTTTGCACAACAGCATCAGCAACCACGTGAACCTCAATGTCCATGGCCTGAAGCAGATTCAGCATGAGGAGAGTCGGGTTTGTCCTCTCCAGAGCCAGGTCGGAGCCCATTCGGGACACAGGGCAAGGATAATTTCTCTGCTACCTGGAGAGGAGCCAGGGCAAGGTGGGAGCAGGGAGAGAGGGGGCAGAAGGAGGAATTTCAGGGGTTCCAAGGCCTTGACTGCAGCAGTGCTCAGGTTCTCCCAGCCGGTGGGTCTCGCAGCATTCCATGTCCAATGGCACTGCCAGAGGGAAACGGCCATGGCAGCTCACCTGCTTCAGGCTGGCGGGGCAAAGGAGTCCCCATGGAGCTAGACGGTGGATTTAGGGTTTCCCATCACCTCCTGCCCACCCCGGGGTGCAGCTGCTCTGCCCTCCCCTCACTGCTCTGCCCACTCCCTTTGTGCCACGGGAAGGAGCAGCTCCACTTCACCAGCCTCCTCCCTCCCAGCCACGGGGGAAAACCATTCCATATCCAACAGCAGAGACCACGTTCTCCAAAGCCTCCTTGCACCCCTTCATCTGAGTGTCCCCACAGTGCTGCCACCTCCCACCCCAACACAGCGCCCCAGTCATTCCGAGAGACCCCCAGTGCCAGGAGAAGTGTTAAGGAGAGATCCGGGCGATCCCTTTGACACCAACAGTATCTTGAGGTATAAGTGAGAGAAGATGCTTCCTTCACCTGCCAATTTTTGCTTGCACACCTGGGATTCCACCTCCCGGAGCTGGCTGTTCTCCCTGGGCTACGCAGGAGGGAATAAACAGGATCTTCCAGCAGGAATCGCTCACCGGCAGCAGGGAGATGCCCGCCCAGCGCGGTGGGTTCCCAGCTTGTCACCCCCTCAAACCATCATCTCCGGACACGGTCCCCTCTTTGGTATGTAGAGCAAATCTCTGGAGAACTCCTGCATTCCCAAACTATTCCACGGAAGGGATCGGATGCTGTGGGGTTCTCTCTTCAGGCCGGGCAGGTGGGTGGCTGTCGGAGCAAGGTGAGGAGCCGTGCATCCCGAGGGAATACAGGGAATGCTGCTTCCACGGACGGGACAACATTAAAGCCGAACGGACGCTTCCACCGTGGAACACCATTTCAGAAGCCCCAGGAGGCTGGGAAAAAGTGAGATCCCTCATTTCAGTGGGCAGCTCCAGCCAGCAGGAATCGGGTGACCGGGGCTCGGCTCTCCTGTCCGGTAGTGCAATCTCGGGCTGGGCTCCCAGCTCGGGGCAGGGACTCCCCGGGATTTGACGCTGTCCTTTGGTTTGCTTTGGGATTAACTCCAAGTTTGCGTTGAGATAAGCTAAGGGCTGTCCGGGATCTAGGAGCTGTCTGGGGTCTAAGTGCCGCCCGGGATCTGTACAGGTAAGGCAAGAGGCAGGACCTGTGGGGCTCGGGCCGCATGGTCCACGCGAACCTTTCCCGATGCTCAGGTCCTTTCAGGAGCCACAAAGCCACTTTGGTGAGCCTGCTCGGACACCAGGATGAGTTTGGAGCAGGGAGGCTGCCAACGGCATCAACAGCAGGCCCAGGATCAGGACAGCCACACGGGGAGGGAGGGGAATTTTAAAAAGCCAAAAACACACAAGAAAAGGGTTTGCCACTTCCCCCTCTGGCTGCTTCCCAGTGCACACGCACAGGGATAAGCAGGGACCGTAAATGACATTACAGGAAACAAACTGGGAAGGAAGGGAAAGCCCACGGCCCTCTGAGACATCAGAGCAAGAGCAACACTCGGAAGAGAAGAGGAAACGAGGTTCCCACTGGCAGAGCCCACTTTGTGAGCTCCAACCCTTCCGGGCGACGCGCACCAGCGGGCACTGGGCTTTGGGAATGGGGCACGAGACCCTCGGGGCATAGTCAGGACACCTGGGACAGGCCCAGCTCTAACCCTGCCCTGAGGTGTAACACCTGCAACCCTGGCAGCTCCCTCTGCTCCAAGCCCCAGTCCAGGTGGTGAATCCTGGAGCAGTGAGGTGAGGGGAGGAGAAGGACGAGGGAGAACAGGGGCCACCTCTTCCCCTGATGCAGCAACACCTATCCAAGCATGACACAAGGCCACTCTGCATCCTGGCACCTCCCAAAGCTGTATTTTGAAGAAGCTCTTACCCACTGGGAACCCTCAGAGTCTGTCCTGCGGGACAAAGGAGATTCTCCCGTGCTCTGCCAAGGAACTGGGCTCAGTTCCCACCGAAACCCCCCGACCTGTCCCAGCCGGACTCAACGCTGCACCGCCACATCCCTCCTGCACACCTTCCCACCTCTCCCAACAGTGGCTCTGCATCGCTTCCCTGCCTTTTATCCCCTGCGAGCCTTAACCAATAGATGCATCTCTAGATACATATATAGATATAGATTTACGTATGCAAATCCCTATATCTATATACATATATTTATTTTATACGTATATATTTTCATTTATGCTTTGAAACGAAGTGCTGTGCTTTCGACCGCTGCCTTCCCTCCGCGGGCTCCGCTCCTCGCGCGCTCCCGAGTCCCAGGACGGAGCGCTGGGCGCTCCCACCTGCAGCGGCACAAGGCGAGTCGGGAGTGCCCAGGTGTCCCAGGCCATCGGCTCGTTCCCGCCGCGCTCCGGCGGAAGGAGGCTCCTACTGGGGGTTCTTCAGGATGCGCCCGTGCCTGAAGTCGTAGACGTGACGACAGAGGAAAACCAGCTCGGGGTCCGTGTCCTCGGGCACCTTGCGGTGCAGAGGGGTGGAATACTCCTCCGAGGGAGGAACCATGATGGTCTTCCTGCCCGGGATCCCTTCGACTCGACGCTTTGCCAAGGCACAAAATCTGCAGGGCAACCGGAACACAAGAGTTACCACGGAATCCTGGAATGGTCTGGGTTGGAAGGGACCTTAAAGCTCATCCAGTTCCACCCCCTGCCTTGGGCAGGGACACCTTCCACTAGCCCAGGTTGCTCCAAGCCCCGTCCAATCCAGTCTTGGACACTTCCAGGGATGGGGCAGCCACAGCTTCTCTGGGCAACCTGTGCTAGGGCTTCATCACCCTCACAGGGCAGAATTTTTTTCCTAATATCCAAACTAACCCTTCTCTCTGTAAGTGTGAGCCAGTCCCCCTTGTCCTGTCACTCCAGGCCCCTGTAAATAGTCTCTCTCCATTTTTCCTGTTGGCTCCTTCAGGTACTGAAGGGGCAATTAAGTCACCCTGGAGCCTTCTCTTCTCCAGGCTGAACAATCCCAACTCTCTCGGCCTTTCCTGCCAGCAGAGCTGCTCCATCCTCTGATCACCTTGGTGGCCTCCCCTGGTCTCGCTCCCACAGGTCCACGTCCTTCCTGTGCTGAGGACCATGAACTCATTCCCTCTCCTGCTGCCTGGGACCTGCTGGAAGCCACAACCATGGCTCCCGAGGATAAGGGGGAAGGGATGGAGTGTGAAGGAGAACGAAGGTTTGTTCAAGGAGAGCTCCTGCTTTCCGTGCCCCCTGAGCTGCAGGCAGCAGCGCAAGCCCACATTTCCATCCTGGTGCTGTATGTCGTACAGCACCAAAGATGACAACAATTAACCCCCTGCTTTTACTGCTCACATACAAGCACCGACTCTGGGGAGCCCCTCGACAGGAGCATGAGAGGCTGGGGAAGGGGCTGGAGCAGCAGGAGAGCTGAGGGAGCTGGGGGGGCCCTCAGCCTGGAGAAAAGGAGGCTCAGAGGGGACCTTCTCCCTCTCTGCAACTCCCTGACAGGAGGGAGGAGCCGGGGGGGGGGGAGTTGGGCTCTGCTCCCAGGGAACAAGGGACAGGACGAGAGGAAATGGTCTCAAGCTGCACCAGGGGAGGTTTAGGTTGGATACTGGGAAAATTCCTTCATGGAAAGGGCTGTCCAGCCCTGGCAGTGGTGGAGTCCCCATCCCGGGGCGGGAGGGGGCGGATTTAAAAGCCATGTGGAGGAACGGTTGGACTTGACAGTCTCCAAGGGCTCTTCCAACCCAAACGATTCCATGATTCTACACAACCCGCCCACAAAGACTCCGCAGTGGGAGAAGCCCTCGGCCTGCAGCAGAGCGAGTGTCGCTCCTCCACAGCCTGCAGGGCTGGGACAGTCGGGATGGCTGGAAACGGGAAGAGCGAGAGGAGCCGGAGGCAGGGGAGGTTTTGGAAGTCCAGAGCTCCACCTACCTGCAGTACTCTGCGAAGGTCAGCACGTAGCACTTCTCCTCGATGCAGGCGACGCTGTTCTCGTCCTGGTGCCGGGACGCAAAGATCTCATTCTGCAGGAGGGAGGGAGGGAAGGAAGGAAGGAAGGAAGGAAGGAAAGAAGAAAGGAAAGAAGGAAGAGGTCACCCCGCCGGCCAGGACCAGCCCCACACATTTAACCCCCCAAGCACCTCACCGGGCGGTCAAAGCATGCCCACAGCAAATACTCTTTAGAGCCAATATTCCACATAACCAGGACACCTTCCAGGTGTCCCTGTGCACCAGAATTTTATCCGGCAACACGTGAGCAAAGCAGAGTCTCCCACCATTTATCCCTGCCCAGCACACCCTGCGTATGTTGGGAAATACGTGTGGGATTTGGGCGCTAGGCCTCACCCTGTGAGGCCTAGTGCCCAAATCCCACACGTATTTCCCATGTTTCAAAGCTCTCCAGCAGCCAGGCCGCAGCCAGCTGCACCCCTCGGCCTCCCCTTTCCTCCTGGATTCTCTAATCCATCTCCACATCAAAGCTAAAGGAATCCCTTCCTCACCCCAATTCAATTAAAGAGGCTGGTTTAGTGACAGAAATGGCAACAGTCTTTTCCGGAATCATGGAACAGAATCCTGGCATGGTTTGGGTTGTGGGGGACCTTAAAGCCCCTCCAGTCCCACCTCCTGCCATGGGCAGGGACACCTTCCACTATCCCAGGTTGCTCCAAGCCCTGTCCAACCTGGCCTTGGACACTTCCAGGGATGAGGCAGCCACAGCTTCTGTGGGAAAACTCCCCTTCATTTCCCCTCCCCCCCCCCGAGTAATTTAGGGAACTTGGCTCTGCAGCAGGCAGGATTTAGTTAAATATGGGGCAACCTGGATGGAGCCACTGGAAAGAATTCCAGGTGTGGTTAGATCAGCAGAGCTGATGATCTCTGGGAATAAGGATTCGCTGCAGGCTCCGTTTCTGCTCCCAGCCCCGAGGAAGGAAGCTGGAAGGGAAGACTCACAAGAGAGTGACCATTTGGGGACAGGCTTGATCAGGGGCACTGGGAATGCCACACCTTCCCTCTGCACCTCGGGGTTCCGGTTTGCTCCTTAAATCAAAACTCCCTGAGTCACCTCTGGCAAGATCAGCCCAGCCCTCAGCCCAAGCTCTCTCTCTCGTTTGAAGGCCTGTGTAATGAAGCAGGTTTGCAAAAACCTGGCTTAATTCCTCCTGGCATTCTCCATGGGCTAAAATGCAACTGGATGCACTCACCTTTCATTTACAAAGTAGCACATTTTGGTTTAGAAACTCACCTGTGCCCTGCAACCCAGGCAGGTGCAATTCCCTGGCAGCTCCCCAGTCCTGCTCTCACCCCCTCCCCCTCCCTTTCTATATAAAAAAGGAATAAAAATGAAAAAAGCGCCAAGCATTTAAAATTGTGTTGAAAATGGCAGTAAGTTCTCCATTCCCAGTTAAAACCAGCTTGTTCTGTCACCCAGCACAAGCCCATGCAAAGCAGAGCAAGGCTTGATCCACGTGTTTTCCCTTTGAAAAGCAGCTCCATTATCCTGGCACGGCATCCTTGAGCCAGATTTTAGTTCTCCTCATAAACCTCTACGGGGCAAGGACGATGCACCCACGTTCCTGCACAAAACTAACTCGCTTCTCAGCAGCAGATTAAGGGACTTATTAAAAGGCAGCACATGGGACAGGCACTCCAGCGTCCTGCAACACGGCAGCAGGAGCACTGAGCTCTGTGGGAATTGGAACGTCCTTTTGGAACAGCATCTGGACTTGATTCAGTAGAAACTCACTTTTCCTTACTCCTAAGGTAACAGCCAAAGTGACTTTCAGTTAATACACGGAATTCTCTCAGATTAAAGGGAGAAACACTAAAGCTCAGCAGAGCAGACCACGTAAGGAACACAACAGCTTCTGGTAGAGCCCAGAGTTTCTCCACAGGATGCTAAATCTGGGGGAAAAGCCCATCTATAGGACACCACCACTGGACACATGTGGCAACAGCTGCACCACAGCCAAGAGAGCTCTGCTGTACTCAGTTTGAGGCCACCCAGGAACGCAGGGAGATGCTTGGGGTGATCCCCTATTCCCACAGGAACACACACAGCCATGCCGGGATGCCCCCGGCCCGGATCCGGACTCACCTGGTGCATGCTGGGGTTGCGGCCTCCCTGAGTGTGCTCTGGTCTGTAATACCACAGGAGGCTCATCATCAGCTCCCCTGCAACAACACCCATCCAAACACGTCAACCTGCAGTTTTCTGGGAGCGTTTTCCCACCGATTCCCAGCTCCTCCCACTCCCCCATCGCTCAGGGAGAGGCAGCTGTGAGTGATAAATATTTCATGCTGAACTGGGTGTCCTTTTGTTACGGCCTGGAGTCGGTCACGTGGCTTTCCCACTACACCTTCACCCCCTCCTTCTCGGGTCACAACATCCCAAAGGGGTCAGATGGGCACAAAAAACCCCCGGAGGATGAAAACAAAACAAAAACCAAAAGATCAAATGTTTCCACCTGGAAAAAGAATCCATTCAGCACACAAGCTGGAAAAGATGCTCATCCAAAGGTGGGAACTTATAGCACTGATTCCCAGGTTCAGGCCAGAACTGCTGCTCTGATGACATGACCAGGATGGGCCTCACCACACCTGGATTTATGTCTTTTACATGGAATTTCTTGGGACTTTTTTTCTTTTTTTCCTTTTTAAGGAAGACCTGTAGTTTACAACATTTAGCTCAATCTCCTTGGCTCAGGTATTGCCAGTCCTCACCATAAACCCCCACTACTCCCATCACCACCTCTATGGGGATCCACCAGGAGCTGCTGTGGGACAGCCCCTGCTCCCACCAGCTCCCAGCCCAGATGCTGGATTGGAGCAAACAGCAGCTCCCCAAAGTTTGCTGTAATGGAATAATAAGGGAGATGGCTGCTAAGATGGGCACTTGGCAGATATTATGTGCTTTCACATCCAGCAAGATTTCCATTATCAGTCCCAGACTAGTGATTAAGGAGCATTTCAGTTCCTGGAACAATCCAAATGGAATCCACGGAGTTCATCTCCTCTCCGTCCCCTGGTACCCTCCCAAGCCTGCAGCTCTCCCCAGATCCACCCCTCCCCTGCTTCCAGCCCGCTCTGCGGAGCGCAGAGGCAGCACAGGCTCTGCTGGCACAGTTACCTGTCTTGGGGTCCTCCCACAGCGCCGATATCTTGGCGACGTAGGGCATGGATTTCTTGCGGGGCCCGGATTTGAGGAGCACGGTGTCGCGCACCCGGATGATCTCCCCGTCCCTCTCCACGGCCTGGTAGCTCTTGCGCATGGCTGGCTCGGGCTCGTTCTGCAACACACAGGCCACGACCCCCCCGCTGAAGGGGCAGAGAGCCGCTCTGGGGTTTGCTCCCTCCACTCCAGGACTCCTTTTCCCTCCTGTGAATTCCAGCCTAAGCCTCCTCAGGGCTCAGCGCTCCCGCTCCAACAGATCTCCGGGAGAAGCCACGCGGCGTAAGATGCCACTTGTGGCGTCTCTACTCCCACCGGGTTGGTTCGTAAACACCAAAGATCAGGCCAGACGAGTTACTTTTTCAATGGGTTGGGCATTCACAGGTAAAGGGAGGTCTCTGAGGAGCAGCACCCAAGTGCTCCAGCCCACATATGGCCATTGCTTCCAAAAAAACGAAACCCCAGCTATTTCTCCTACGTTGTGCTGGGAGTGAGGAGCAGCTCGCCAGCCCTTCTCACAGAGGCCCTTATTGCTCAAATGAATACTCTTATTTCAAATTAAAGCACATTTGCTCCTTCTGTCCTGCATGAAAACCAACAATCTTCGGGAAAATCACCTTTTCACCTGCCTGTCCGGAGGGCACGGACAACCAGGTGTGTTTTGAATGCTGCGTGTTTCTCCGACACAAATATTGTCAGGAAACAATAAAACATGAAATATTTGACACGACCAGGGCAGGGATTGGCAGGGAGGCTGTGCCACAAAGCTTTCCCTAGTGGGATTGCTAAATATCCCTTTGTACCCCCTGACACTACAAAACAATCACTTTTGGGACTGTGAACTGGGGGCTTTCAGTTTGGTTTTGCTCTGAATTTTGTTTCAGAACGCCTGAGCAGGACGGTTTAACCTCCTGCCACATCTCCCAGGCAGGATTGGCAGCATTTTCAGGAGATTAAGGCCACGCTGCTCCTTTGGGGTGTCACAGCCTGAGGGATGGAAGCACAAGGCCAGTCCCTGCCCTTCACAGCTTCATCCTGGCACCTGCACTCAGCCCCAAGAGCTGCAGCTCCAAAACCTGCCCTGGCTGATGCTCTCAGCGGCCCGAGGCTGGGCCACCACTGAGCAGCAGCACAGACCCCGCCTGGCCCACAGCTCTCCCTTCCTCTCCCTCCTGCTGGCATTTACTGCACATCCACTCCTCGTCCCACCTTCCCAGACACCACGTGGGGCCGCATTTCGAGCTCTTATGTTTTAATAAGATGAAGGATATTGCCTTCTCCCTCAGTTGAAGTGGACTTTACTGGAGCTAATTGAATTCCCTGGCAGGAAATCTCCCATCACACAGGAGCCAGCCTCTGCCCCTCAACACAAGAAATGGGAAAGTACAGACAAGAAATCCCCGGAGGACTGACCAGCTGTGCCGCCGTGTACGTTACAAGAGAGGGGATTTCGGGGTGCTGGAAAAATTCCACCTGGGAGCCAGGATACTGCCCCAGTCCTCTGTGCTCAGGGATATTCCTGTGGGGCTACAGACCAAACAGTGAGAACCATCTGTCTCGATGCCTGCCCCTTATGATGAGGGTAGACCATCCCTCACCTTCTCAGACAGGTTTGCCCTGCCCAGGAGGAAGGAGGATGATCCCTGAAGGAGGGACTCCCACGTGCCACAGGTGCCACCCTTGCACATGCCAGAGCCGGGAGGATCCGGCAGCTCAGCGTTCCAGCTGAGCCCAGCACAGGAGCAGCAGGTTCTCCTCCCTTTCCAAACCCCCGCCACGCCGCGCAACGCAGCACTCAAGAGAACAAAGCCAGCAGCAGCTCTGCTCCCGCTCCGAATTCCTTCGGGAGCATCCAGCTGCCACCCAGCGACCATCTCCAGCCCGAACGCCAGACCCAGAGCCCTCCACACCCAGCCCTCCACACCTACCACGACGTAGACGGCCTTCTCAGAGGCGGCGCCCACGGGGATCCAGCCGTTGGTGGCCCTGCGCCGGCTGATCCGCTGCTGCTTGGGGTGGGAATGTGCTCCCGCCGCTTTGCTGTTGGAGGCGTGCAGGCAGCCCGGAGTGTTCCGCAGCCCCGACTTGGAGCCGCTGGGGGGCTTGGAGCTCTGTGGACATTCTCGGGCCATGGTCTGAGGGTCAGAGTTGGGGGTCTGCAGGTGAGGGACGGGCTCTGCAGCCGGTGGCACGCTGGGAACGGGACATCCTGAGAGCGGGTGGGCAGGAGAGGCGGGGTGTCCTGCCACCGGGATTGTGAGGTTCAGCTGGTCCAGAGACTTGCAGCCTTCTGATGGAAGGGAAGAAAAGAGACACAGATCTCATCTGAAACATAAAGCAACTACACACAAGCAAGACCGTCCCAAACCACAGCCGCGCTCCCCCGAAATTCCCCGTATTGCATTACAGCAGTAAAGACTCTCCACGCCGTAATTCCATTTTGCACTGTCACTGGATCCAAACAGCAAAGCCATTCCCGAGCCTGCGTGCTCCAGTGCTCTGCCGATGACACTGCACCACAACAAACCCAGCTGAATCCCAAGGAACGCCAGCCAGGAATACACACAAGGCTGGCCAGTGTCCAAAGCAGCTCCAGCCTGTCAATATGTATAAAAGAAATAAAAGGCTTATGGGAACGATGGGAAGGATTAAGTCGCAGTAGGAGCAGCAGCCAGCTCCTTCCAAAAGGCCAAATTCTACTAATCAGGGAAAATTGAGACGGTTCTCCAAATTAAGTCCAGAAAGGCAAAACAAGGTGGAACGCAACTGCAAGATGCTGCACCCTCAGCAAAACCGCGTCCCTGCAGCAGACACAGGCACCACAACAGGTTGGAATTCGGCTGACGCTGCCTCTCGGAGCATCCCAGAGCGCCTCGCTCCGCTCCGGAGTCGCGAACAAGCCTCAACCCAGGCCAATGGAAGAGCCAGTCAGATCGGAATTACCTCCCGTCAGCAGGAAAAAAAGCTCCCGGACCCATGTGTGACGCATCCCTGCTCCCTAACCCTGACTGTGCTTTCTGCGGTGACCGAAGGGCAGCTCCGGGCAGGCTCCAGGGTTTGCCTCAGACCGGAGCGCGTCCCTGCGGAGCCGCTTACACATGTGGAGGGGAAAATCCGCCCCAAGTCAAGCCGAAAAACTGCTGAGAGCCCTCGGAGAGACAGGAAGTTGTTTCCTCCTCCCTGACTGTCCCTGTGGGGCTGCAGTGGAGCTGTGTGAGGGCTGCCATGGACCATTGTCACTGTCACCAACCCTGAGCAGTAAACGCCACAGGAACTCCCTGGAGAGCATGGACATCAGGATGTGGGCACCGGCAGGCACAAGGACCACGAAGCAGGGAATCACCTCTCAGGTATTCTGCTTAAAAAAGCAGTTTTTAAGCTCGAGCTAAAGCAGGATGAAGCTTCACAAGAATATGTACTGAAGGTCAGGGCAGTCAGTGGTGCAGAGCTGCTCTTGTTGGCACCCCTTCCAGCCTCGCCCACGGCACTGGGCCTAAAGCAGCTCTCACAGCCTGTCCCGCCTCGTCCCCACCACCCTGCTCGAGATCACAGCCCGATCCCTCAGTTTGGACCACACAGACACTGATATTCCCACACAAACACCTGGAACACACCAAATCAGACAGATTTAACACACGCCACATCAAGTTGGACCCCTCATCCCACTGCTCTCCGATGGAAGCCTGCTCTTGCAGCCCAAGTGCTTCTTCAGTTCTAAAATACCCCACTAAAATACCCCACTCTAGGGAAGGAAAATACTTCAGAGGTGCACAATCATATAAAAATCAACCCCTTGACATAAGTCCCTGTTAATATTTTCAGAGACCTCCTTATAGGCTCCAGTCCACAAACCAAAACCCAAACGATTCTGGTGTTGTAGGATTTTAAATCCAAGTTGCTCACAGGATGGAAATCCCAGCAGTGGGGTGACACACCTGTAAATATCCACTGCTGCTGCCCCTGCCAGCACTGTGGGGAACCACCAGTCCACAGGGAGGGAAACACTCTGTCTGCATCCTTCTGGCTGCACAAAATCAGAGGCACCAGCGTGCGACACGTGAGGAACAAAGTAGACTGGTATGACCTCGGGGCACTACACGGAAACTGTCAGGCCAGAACACACTGCTGAGCTGCTTGCCTTGTGAGCATTCCACTTTCAAGAGCTCTGAGGCCACCAGTGAACCCTGGCTGGCTGCTGCCGTAGGAAGCAGCACCACGACAGCAGCGAGGATATTTCGGGAGCGTGGAAATTACACTTCAACCAAAGGCTCCAGAGTTCCAGCAGCTTCCTACAACGGGGGATGACAAAGCCTTGCTCGAACCAAAACTCCATCCACCTACCTGAAAATCTGTTTTCAGTGGGTAAGTCGTGCCAGCTCTTGGCTGGGACACCAGGTTTTAGCGGGAAGATCCGGTGCTGGCACTGCCAGCAGCCGGAGAAGCAGCTCCTCTACAGACCGACTGCTCGCAGCACTGTCCAGCCTGACGGCTTTATACAAAGTGCTGGTGTCTGATAACCCCCACACAACACAAAACAACACTTTTAAATATTTATAAAGCTGTTTTTCAGCAGCAGCAGAGGCAAAGCTCCGACTAAAAGCAGGAAGCCTGAAAAGCGGGCGGAGGACAGAGGAGAGCTGGGCAGATAACAACTCACCCGGCACCCTCACCCCTCCTCATTTCAGGGCTTCATTGTCACACACTGGGAGCAAAGATGGGACCAAGAATTCCCAAACCAACAGCGTGCCCGGCACTTAGACCACCTGAGTGAAACTCCCTACAGAGCCCTGCCAGCTCTGATCCACGGAATCCAAAGAGCCTGCATTTCCCCCAGCCGGCACCGTAAGAATTTAACAACTCCTGCTTCTTCACAGGCTCCGTGAGGATGTCCAGCCCCCAGAGCGAGATTTTGGGCTGGGAGGAGTAACTCTGGCCGGTGTGGCCCGACCCTCTGCTCGGAGCAGCACAGCGGGACGGCTGCGCCTCCCGGAGCGCGCAGGAACTGAGCCCTGCTGGTTTTACGCAGATCAAAGCCCAGCGGCAGCTCCGGCACGACAAGCCGTGAGTCACCTTCTCACTGCTCCAACCCTTTCCCTGATCCTCCAGCTTTCCACACCAACGAGACCTTTCAGTGGGAAAACCGCTCCGGGCTAAACACGAGGGAAGGGGAGGTGGGAGGCGGGTACGGAGACCGAGACACCGCGCGCCAGCCCTCGTCTTCTCGCCCGGGCACGCCGCCCGGGACTCGCCTGCCCTTGGCACCTTACCTGCTGCGAAAGGCATTTTGTAGGGGAAGCTGCTCCGTCCCGCGTGCACGCTGCCGACGCGGCCCTCGGGCACGTGCACCACTCCGCAGACGCTGTAGCTGCTCAGCGCCGCTCCCTGCCCGCAGCAGTACGGGGAGCTGCACCAGTGCAGCGGCTGCAGGTGCGCGGCCGACGGCAGCGCCCCGGGAGACACCAGGAGCCCCTCGCAGGTCGCGGCCTGCGACAGCTCGTCCTTGGGGTAAACGGAGCAGGGGGAGTAGCCACTGTATCCGCTTTGGCCATAATAAACGTAAAACCCGTTCAACGGGGTCAGATCCGAGGATTCGTAGAGACATCCACAATCCGCGTGGTTCCCCGGCACGGGCAAGGGAGGGAACTGCTGCACGGGAAAGGAAGGCTGATGAAATTCCTGTTTGGGGGTCGGGGATTTCTCTCCGGGTCTTCCATACTCCGGCTTCATGGAAGCTTGTCCTCCCATAAGCAAAGGCAGTCTGTGGTAGAAGCCCTCGGTGCTTGCGTAGGAGCCGGACAGCGACTCATAGGGGACGGGCTCTGTCGTCCCGTAGAGCCTGGAGGAGTCCCGCTGCTCCCCTTTCCCAAAGGTGCCCAGGGCCTGGCCTTGCCAGCCGTGCTGCCTGTCCATTTTTAAGCTGGTCGCTTCCTTCTTGGATTTGACACAGTTCTTCCTCCCGGCTTTGGCCCATTTGAGCGTGGATTTCGAACAGTGGTTCTCCGACTTGCCCTCTCCGTCCGGTTTACTCCGCGGCTTCAGGGGCTGGTCTTTCTCGTGGGTCAGCTTGAGGAAGGCCACGGCATTGAGGCTGGCCAGTCTCTTTGGGGTGGGATGGTAGGAGACGGCGCCGTCCTCCCTCTTCGTCCCATCGTCAAAGACCTCGTCCGGCGAATGCTCACAGCTGTTGCATTTCTGACTGGCCTCGGGCCGGTTCTTTCCTTTCCCGGCTTTCACAGCCGGTTTCTCCAGCGCGGGCCAGTCGTCCCCAGCTTTGCACTGCAAGCCCTTCAGGGCACAGTCCCCAGCGGGCTTCCCGGAGTCCCTGCGGAGGCGCCTGCCGGACAACAAGCCATCGTCCCGTTCGAAGAGCAGGTTGTTCACGGCCTCCGCGTTCAGCGAGGCCAGGCGGCGCTTCCTGGGCTCCGACGGAGCAGCATCGAGGTCCTGCTCCGGCCCCGGGTGAGTCGCTGCGCCCTTCTCCCCAGGTGGATCACTCTTCCCCGCTCCCACGGGCTGCACTTGCTCGGGTAACAAATCCTCCATCCAGCTGGGAAGGTGCTTTTTTTTACAGCTCTGGCTCTGCTTGGACAGAGACCCGGCCACATCCTCCAGCCGGGTGAGCAGCACCTTGCAGGTCTTTTTGCTGACCGAGGGGGGCAGGCGCCGGCGCAGCGGGTACGTCTTGCGCACCTCGCGCAGGCTCTTGCCTTTCTGAGTCCCCACGAAGCCCCCGGGACCGCTGGGAGCCTCGGAGGCGTCTCCGTCCCGCCGCTCCCCGCGCTCCGTGCCGGCCCTGTCCATCCTCCTGCTGCCCGAGGCCTGGCCAGCACAACCAGCTGGGTGTTTCAGAAGGAAAAGCTGTTTCTTCCGGGCATGCGTCATAGGATCAATGTCCAATCCTGGGAACGGACAGGAGAAAACAGCCATTAATGTCGCCGAGAGGGACCCGGCTCCGCACACAGCGCCCACTGCCAATTAGGGGATGTTTGGGGAAGCTCGTCTCTATACAGCACAGCCCGTTTGGGTGATGGCCAGTTAAGCCAATTAAGAGACAGGATGCAATCAGATGTGGTTTAATATCAGGCCGCGGAACACGACAGTAATTAAAAGCAAGGCGGTGATGGCAAATGCCACAGCGGCCGGGAAGAGCAGGGAGCTGTTCACCCAGCTCCCTCTTACACTGGTGCTGTTCCCAACACTTTACAAATTCCCATCAAATCTCCGAAATCTGAAGGCTGGTACAGGGCACGGGGCAGGAATAAAGCCCAGTCTGTGATCTCCTGCATGCCGCTACAGGCAGGCTCTTCCAGCGCTGCTTTGTGAGACAAGTAGGCAAAAGAAAAACAAAAAGTCCACCCACTCAGGGCAAAAGAAAACGTGGGCTATTAAACAGAGACCTGCCAACATTAATAAATTAAAGCCACGCAAATCCCTGTGCAGGTTGGGACCTGGCTGCACACTGCTCCTGTCGTCGTGTTTTCGACAAGTTGGGGACGTGAAACACCAAATCACGTTGGGCAGGGAGGCCCCAAAGATACCCTCACGGGAGGAAGAAGCAGCCCCGGCTTCCCGAGTCATCCAGCAAACCACACCTGATTTTTAATTAAGGAATTCAAGAATTCTGCGGAGCGAAGGAGCACACGCTCCCAAAAGAAGCTGCAGGTCCAATGCTAAGACAGGATATGAGTGGGTGATACCAACCCATAAACATTAAAAATGTCAGTCTAAATGAGTGATAGTGGAATAGATTTAATTAAGTCTGTCTCTGAGCATCAGAAACGGCAGAAAAGGGCAATTACTTGCCTTCAATGGTATTTACAAAACAGTCAGATTCCGTTTATTGGCACCAAAGAGCTGATCTTTGTAGCAGCATCCACCTAGGAGGGGGTTGCTTGTCCCTGGATCAGGATTTGGGCTGGAACTCCTCTCAATTGACACTGGGCTGCCACTTTTGAGGCTTTTAATTAAAGCTCCTACTGCTTTGGCTGTGATTAGAACAAAGCTCCCGAATTACAAGAACTGTTCATTTGATATGGTTTAATCAAGCTGATAATTAGATTATCTATTTGAAATAAGCCTGATGTGTTTTAATTGACTTGCTTATATATGTGTTAACTAAGGGAAATTCAGGGACTGAAACCCGCTGGGGTTTGCACAGCGCTTTCCTGGATCTCAGGCCCTTCCCGGAGTGTTTTGGGGTGATTGAGTCCCTTCCACCCTGTTAACCACGGGATATTTCCCAAGGCTGGTGCCCCGACAGGAGAGCTTGGCGGGGAGCAAACACTGATGCACCAGTGTGTTTTTCTTATCAGAAATTAGGGAATTAGGAGGATCGAGTCAGACAGATTTTCCTCCAAAACCGGAATTCTTCTTGCACAAGAGGCTAAGCTGAGCACACATCACATCACCTCTGGAGTTTGGAAGAGGACTGTAATTTAAAAACTGGCTCAGGCAGAGCAGGGTTTGGCAGTGGCACACCAGGCATCCTGCATATCCATGCCCTGGGGAGGACAGCTCTTCCCAGGCTATATGGACCAGTGGTTTCCTTGCTATTCTCATGCTATTTTCTGTTATCCTTAATGAGAGCCTGAGCCTCTGGCAGAGGTAAAAACCCCAAAATAAATAGCCCTGTTTTTTCCTAACCCAGCATCAGCCACCTCACTCTCCTCAGGCTTCCGCAGGCAGGAGCCTGACCCGCCCTGGCACCACAACATCCTGAGGGCTTAGTGCCCAAATAAGTTGGAATATTCATCACAAACTGGGCGCTATATAGATGTGAATTTACTCACACCACGGCTGCTCTAAAGATAGGAAAAGTCTGGGGGAGACTGAGGGAAGGGGGTTAAGAGAATCAGGATTGTTCAGCCTGGAGAAGAGAAGCTCTAGGGTGACCCAATTGTGGCCTTACAGTGCCTGAAGGGGCCGACAGAAAAGGTGGAGAGGGGCTTTGGACAAGGGCCTGGAGTGACAGGACAAGGGGGAATGGCTTCCCACTGCCAGAGGGCAGGGTTAGATGGGATGCCGGGGAGAAATCCTTCCCTGTGAGGGTGGGGAGGCCCTGGCACAGGTTGCCCAGAGAAGCTGTGGCCGCCCCATCCCTGCAAGTGTCCAAGGCCAGGTTGGACGGGGCTTGGAGCAACCTGGCCTAGTGGAAAGTGTCCCTGCCCACGGCAGGGGGGGGGGCTGGATGAGGTTAAGGGCCCTTCCCACCCAAACCATTGCAGGATTCTACAATTCACTGCCAGCACCTACAGAACAAAATCCATCCTTTGCAGTACGCTGGACTTCCCAGAAGCCTTTCCACACCTCCCCAATCACCTGCAGTGCGTGGATTGCTTTGGGAGGGGGATGCTCCTGCTGCCAGCTCACCTGTGATGCAGCAATCCCTTCTCTTGCCCCGGCACGACACAGACACGGAGCTTTCGAACGCTGCTCAGAACTCAGCCATCTGACAGGCAAGTGCACCATCCCTCAAATCAGAGCCCTGCCGAGCCTCCTTCCAGCGAGCACTGTGCTCCTGCCAGCTGGGAGGGGAGAGAGGCAGAGCTCTTCATCCTCCCTCCACCTTTGTATTGCTGCACAAAACAGAGAAAAGCTGCCTGTGCCCACAAGTCTTCCAGGAAAGCACAAGATAATGTGGAGAACTGAAAGTGAAGGTGCTGAAGCCAGAACCACCCCTTTGCTGCTCCTGGCTGAGGAGCTGGATTAACGGTGAGCAGACACTGAGGTGTAACTCTGTGGGAAATTAAAGTTCCAAGCAGCTGCATACAGGGCCCACCAGGAATTTTCAAGCTACTTGGAATTGCTGCCTGCTTATCACACAATCCCAGCACGGTTTGAGGTGGAAGGGACCTTAAAGCTCATCCCATTCCAACCCCCTGCCATGGGCAGGGACACCTTCCACTAGCCCAGGTTGCTCCAAGCCCCGTCCAACCTGGCCTTGGACACTTCCAGGGATCCAGGGGCAGCCACAGCTGCTCTGGGCAACCATCCCCTGGCAACTCCTTCCTCGAACTGGACTAAGCCTCAGACAGTTCTGAAAAACTGCCCTTGACAGCTGTCGAGCCCAAAGCAGATCAGGATAAAGAAAAACTAAAAACACTTCTAATTTTCTGCTAGAATAAAACCACGACCCAAACAGCAAACTCAGGAGAGAGTTGATGCCTCATTAGCGGGAAAAGGAGCAAGTGTGATAACAGCTGCACGTTCTGTAATCACGCAGCTGCAGCATCTGTCTCTCCCTCTCCAGCACTTGATTGCAAGGGAAATTAAAGGAACTAGTCTGGGACTACCCCCTTCAAGCCCCATTTCCTCTCCAGAGCTCCACCACGGAGACGCACGTTCCGAGGAGACGGTGCCAAAGGCACAGAAATTAAAGCTTTTAAAGCTCCTAATCCATTTGGCACTTCAGTGATACACAAAGAGTTACGACAACACCAACCTCCTCTCCGTGCACGGCACCGCTCCGACGACTCCCAGCCCCGTCTGCTTGAATCCCATCGATCCACTTCCATTGGAACGGCTTACGCTGTGACAACAGCCCTACAACTGCGAGTATCTGGGGGATTGGCTCTTTTCTCCCCGCTGCTTTTACAGGAGACTAATTCCCAGTGCTCTAAGGAACGTGCTGCACGGAGGAAGCCTCCCAAGAGCTTGGGGAAACCGGGATAAATCTCAGCAGCATCAGGAATCCCCGGCTGAGTTACCCAAACACCGTGCATGTCCCGAGAGTGGAAACACCGCTTCCATGTCAAATGTTCAGAAAATCTGTCATTGTTGGAGCCTGCAACTTGTCTTCCCTGGGTCCAGCCTGATTTTTCTCCGGAGACCCATCGAAAGCTCCATCATCCACACGCTCTGGAGAAAATTGTTTACACAGAGCTTATTAGGCTGCAGAAAGGGCTGGTTCCTCTCACTCATCACCACAGCCCTGACCACTGGACCAGGGCAGGGCTACATGGGATACTGGGAAGAAATCCTTCCCTGTGAGGGTGAGGAGGCCCTGGCACAGGTTGCCCAGAGAAGCTGTGGCTGCCCCATCCCTGGAAGTGTCCAAGGCCAGGTTGGAGGGGGCTTGGAGCAACCTGGGCTAGTGGAAGGTGCCCCTGCCTGTGGCAGGGGGTTGGAATGAGATGGTCTTTAGGGTGCCTTCCCACCCAAACCATTCCAGGATTCTGTGATTCTATAAAATACCAGCTATATTAAGCACCAGCCGTTCACACAGAATTGCCTGTTATGAGTTTAAATAGGTTCTGTATAAAGCTGCCATGTGACAGCTACACAAACAACACCCTGAAAGATCCCTGCAAGCAATTTGAAAAACCGAGTCAAAAATACTCCGGGACAGGTTTCGCCGTCGTGTTTACAGAAGGAGCACCAGCTTTGCCAATCAAGTTAATCAAGGTTTAAAAAAAAAACAAAAAAACACCCATAACCCACACAAGCCCCGCTCATCTGATTTTTCATACATGCAAAATGCAAACTGGATTCCTCGGCGGCAGAAGGCTGAGTCTGGTAAAATATCAATCACATGTCACTTTGCTCAGATAGCTCTGGCACCCTTCCTGCTCCGCAGACAAAATGGAATAACAGATTATTCCCAAGGCTTTATTTTGAAGAACAGGGTGTGAGGTTTTTCTGTAGTAAATATTAAAGCTCTTCCTATGTATTACACTCACACCCTTCCACGACTGCTTTAGGAGCTTCCTCCAAGCTGCTCAGCCTGAATAATTCAGGCTGTGCCGTGATTCCGTGTACTACACGTGTGGCTGCAAGCCGTGCTGCCGGTGGGAATTCCAAGGGCAGGTGCATCCCTGCCAGCTCCTCTCCATGTCACGGAGCTGTCGCTGCCGTCCTGTCCCCGGACCCGGATTTCCCTTCTCCTCTCTCCGGTACATCTCCCCCCACAAAGCTCTCCGTTCACTCCCTTTCCAGTAGGAACTGTCTCGGCATCCAAAGGCAACATGTTCCTACTCAACAAGCTCAAAAGTGGCTTTAGGGGAGAAAAAAAAAACAATGCAGGAAACTCAGGGAAGGGCAAGGCATCCCTTCAATATAACATTTCATTAATCATCCTTGAATTCTGACCCAAAAATGCAATTTCAATGGCTTTTTTTTTTTCCTTTAAGTAATCTTCATCTTATTTTCCCCACCTCAGTGTCCCTTAAAACTCCCTGTGCCCCACCTTAAGTGTCCCAATCCCTGGCACTGCAGTTCCAGGTATGGACTCCAGGAGTTATCACCTCTGAGAGGAGTGCAGAGCACAGCCTGGATTTTAAAATTTAACTAACATGCCTGGTTTTTAACCTCGACTTAAATTTAAAGAAGCCTTAAACCCAAGCAGGCAAAACAAGACTCTGTTAAAGAACAAGTTCACGTCGTGTATTTTCGAGGATTCTTGCGTTCTGACTCATCTCCAGCTGAAATGCACTGACCAGAACTACCTCTTCAGACTAGAACTGCGATCTGGATTATTTTCAGCTTTAGAATAAGTTCTTCGGGCAGTATCAGCTTTCATCTGGAAATACCTTTTGTTTCTCTGTGGTTTTGAAAGCAGTGGCACGTCACTTCACCCTCAGCTGGGTTACAAGCTGCCCAAGCAGCAGAATCAGCTCTCTGGGATTTCACGTTTCCTCCACCAAAGGTTTTGATTCCTCTTTCTATTCAAAGTTTAACAGACATCTCAAAAGAAAGACAGACTTTCTGCTTCTTTGTTCTCACTTTCTGACCATCCCATGAAACACCAGAATTGAAACCCCACGCGGCCCCGGTTGAGGACAAAGGTGACACGGGACGACTCAATGCTGGGCACTTGTCCATTTGAGAGCTTCAATCCCAACCCAGAACTCAAGTCAAGGAAAGATTTTACACAACTCTCACATTTCCCCCCGGAATCCCTCGAACCAAACCCTCTCCTTTCCACAATGTCCTATAAACCACAGTGCCACACTGAACCCCGAGCAGAGCTTAAACGTGAAGCCAATTTTGCTGGATTTGAACTGAGAATTAAAAAATCAAATTCCTCCCTGTGAGGGCAGTGAGGTCCTGGCACAGGTTTTGCCCAGAGAAGCTGTGGCTGCCCCATCCCTGGAAGTGTGTCCAAGGACAGGTTGGACAGGGCTTGGAGCAACCTGGGCTTAGTGGGAGGTGCCCCTGCCCATCACAGGGGGTGAAAAAAGATGATTTTAAAGTCCTTTCCAACCCAAACCATTCTGGCATTCTGTGAATCACAGAATGGCTTGGGAACTTCTGAAATAAAAGTCCAGATGTGGCTTCAAAATAAACAAGTCTCTTTTTTTTTTCCCCTTCACAAAATGCAGCATCAATCACCCCCACACTTACAGTGCATATTCACGCGTCTTCTGGTGACACGGTTACGACCGAGGCAGAACTGCCAAGCCTAACTGAACTTGCTTTAAACCCTTCCTGCCTCTCATTAACGCCAGAGACAGTATTCACAGAGGAGTAACTGGCACGTTAAGCCAAGAATTTCCACTGGAAATTTCACAACTCGACTGGTTTCATGCGTGAGGTCAGTCCAAGGGATGGTGGTGCTGATGCCTCAGAGGACAACAAGTTCCCTAATTCCTAAGGTGGTGTTAGCAGAGAACCACTGAAATTTGGAAAAAATTGGGTAATTTAAGCCCAGCAAGTGGAGGGACTCGGCGTTGGCACAGGTGCCAAGGAGAGCCAGAGGTGCATTTCTAGGGACCAGCAGCTGGCACGGTGTTGCCATCAGAAACCTGGGGAGGAAACCCTCAAGCAGGAGCTGGATGTTGTGACACGTTTAAAACACCAGGAACCACAAGCCAAATGCAGGCAATTCAGCCACTCTACTCTCCCTGACAAGGAGAATCCCGCTCACTGGAACACCGCTTCCAGGAGAGCCCATTTAACTCCCATTAGGAGCTGCCCCAGCTCTTTCATCCCTTACCCACATCATTAGAGGCGCATTTAAACACACACATTCGCCTGTGCCCCGGGTTTGATCAGTCGTGGCAACAAATATCACCTTTAAACAGACCGGACGGGGTTTGCAGCCCACGCTGGGAGCGATTTGGTTTATATCCACTCATTAAGGTGCATTAATGGACCCACACGTGCGTGACAGCCCCCGGCTGCTCGGAAAGGCAGCGATTAAACACAGCCGGCTCGCGCAGCCAGGGCCGGCAGGGCACATCTCCAATCAGCTGGGCCGACACCGGCTCCGTCGCACCGAAACACTGCTTGGGTTTTGTGCCACCTCCGACAGCTGGGAGGAAAAACGGGCTCAAAAAAGGTCAGGAATGGTTAAGAACAATGACTGAGTCACGCACCCGGCCCCCAGAGCTCCAGGCTGAATTTTTTGGGGAGGGTTGAAAACACTTCCGTTCTCACATCAGTGCGGGCCACCACGGAGCCAGTGGGAACTCCAGAGGATAAACCATCAGATCCCTGGCAAAGGAGCCTAATTACAGCTTCCTTCTGGGGACCACAAAGCTTTTAAAGAGTTTTATGGAAATGCCAAGGATGCCTCCAACTGAATTTTCAGGAAGGTCCCCTGAAGTCAGGCTGTGGCTTCAAAACATCCAGGTGAGGCGAGTACTGGGGAGAAGATTCCTACAAGTGCTAAAGAAGCTGTTCTGCACAAACCATGCTCTGACACCTCAACAACACCCCTCCCACCACCACCACATGCTTCCTCAAACTTTAAGGAGAATATTCCTAACAGGAAAAGAAAGGGCGAAACTTTTGAGGAACTCTTAGCACTGCCAAGTGGAGAAACAAAAACCAATCAGAATCACCTCCTTGATTATCAGCTACAGGGTTTGAGAACGTTAGCTGCACATTGAGATGTTCAACACGTGGAGCAGAGGGATGGGGAAGGGAAAAACACCCTCACACATCCCAGTCACCCGCGCAGGAAAAGACGCAAGCGGTTTGGAGCTCCAGGCTCCGAGGAGAGGGGCACAGGGAGAAAAACATGTGAAGCCACACCACAGCAAATGTGACCAGAGAGGCGATCCCAGAGGGATTCCTGAGCTGCACGAGCTGCCAGCTGAAGCAGAGCCAAAGTGGCAGTGGGAGCCGCTCGCAGCTACCGGGCGAACGGAGGAGGAACTGGCAGGAAGTTTCCAGGAGCTGCTGGAAGATCCAAGCGAGCTGCAGACAGCTCTGCTTTCCCAGGCTGTGCCCAGCGTGGAAGGGTAAACAGCTGATAAGGAGGAACGTGCTGCAGAGCCCCCCCAGCAGACAGAATCTCCCTGTTATCCCGCAGCCTCTGCCCAAGGACGATTCCCAGTGCCTGTGCCCGTGCCCAGCACACACCTCCCCACAGCCAGTTTTCCTGCTGCCGGTCCAAATCTTGGGGGATTTGAATCAAAGAGGATCTGATGCTGGGCAACAGCTGCAAAAAACTCTGAGCTGGGGAGTCTGTGCCTCACACTGCACTTACAATGCACAAGGAGATGATGTATCCACGCGGGATATCCCCAGACACCAGAATTCCAGCTCCAGTTATTTGTCACAGTAAAACATTCGAAGCCAGCAGCATTCTTTAAACTCAAATGACAGATAATATCCCACTTTAGAGCTCCAAAGCGAGATCCTCACTCCTCATTTCAATAAGCAAGACGAACACTTTATTTAACAGCTGTATTAACAGGAAGAAATACACTTCTCTCTGGAAAGCCAGGCAGACTTACAGTCCTACCTTCTCCAGGATTTAAACTCTCAATTAAAGGTGAATTCCTGTAAACAGGGGGGGAAATCCTCGTTTCTTCTGAACAGAAATCAAGCACTAAGTCTGATCCTAAATTCACCCAAACACTTCTTTATATGCATAGAAAGACTCCTTTGGGTCCGTTCACAGCTTGCTTTGTTCAGCTGACGGACTGCACAAGTTTTCATACAGCTCCACGAGTTTTCCAGCCTGACACGTAGAAAATAAGGACCTCACTGTCCAAACCCATGATTTTAAGCATTGGCAGGGGCTGCCCAGGGAGGTGGTGGAGTTCCCACCCCTGGAGGTGTCCAAGGAACAACTGGACGTGGCACTCAGTGCTCTGGGCTGGGGGACAAGGTGGGGATCAGTCACAGGCTGGGCTTGATCATCTGGGAGGGCTTTTCCATCCTCAGTGATTCTGGGATTCTGTGATCTATGCGGGAAAGTGCAAAGCTCTACGAGCAGGACTCAGACCTCGGGGGCAGCACCTGAAACAACTGTCCCTTTTCTTATTTTAATGTTTCATTTACACCCAGCGGAGGCTGCTCCAAGAGGAACCATCTGACCCTCAAGGCCTCCAAGCACTGCCCCGTGTAGGGTTATTTCAGCAGACTGGGTTTTAATCGTATTTGAGCAGTGAAAAGTCAAAGTGCTGCTGCTGTGCTTTCCCCCCTTGCCCCTCCACGATCCACTTCTCCCCACTGCCTCCCATGGTTTCCCTGGAAACGTACGCAAGCTTAAATTGGATTGACACTCACTTAGTGGCCAGATGGAGTTTGGAACCGCCTGAAATGCAAGGCCGAGTCCTGGGATACGTCACGTTATCAACGCAAAAGCCACCCCCTAAACCTCGTGGGAAGGTTAAGGATCCCCTAATTATTCAGCAAGAGCTCCGAGGAGGCACCTCGGGAAGGTCAGTGCCCACCCATTGTTCTGCCTGAAAGCTCCGGCCGAGCACGCGACGAGCTGTGTCGAGAGGGAAGGATTTAATTTTTGTTAAGCACTGAGAAAACAGGGAAGTTCTTAAGCTCATTAGTGGTTTCAGGCAGCAGAACTGCTGCAGATCACACGTGGGCTGAGCACGGACAGCGATGCTCCATCCGCACTGGAATTAAGCCACTCGCATCCCCGACTTCATCCCTGGGCCGAAGTTATTCCTGATTAACTGGTGCTGACCCACGGGCCCCGAGAGGGGCAGGGTTTGTACCCCACCTTTACAGCCCCAGAGGTGCCAGGACTGCACCTCCAGCAAAGCAGGTCATTTATTCTCCAGTGGGAATTATTTCCTGGCTCTTCTTCCACTATATGGGAAGACATGGAAGCGGGAAGAAATGGAAATGGCTTTTTTTTTTTTTTTGGAAGGCTGGCTAAACAGTGCCTTCCCAATCACACTGTCTGTCTTAACAGGATTGGAAAGGATTCACCTCTTTCCAACCAAAACAAAGGGAGGATGAGAAATCCCAAATAACTACATTCCTAGAGATCTTTGATGAAATCCAGCACCTAAGAAAGGGAAAGGTGAGATGACGGGGCTCTCACAGGGGACGAGGGGGGCAGCCAGCAGGTACTACACATTCCCCCTCACCAGGTGCTTGGTTATTTCAGGTACCAGCCCCAGGAATCAGGGATTTGCCACAGAGTTGGGGTTACCGGGTGACTTTTAAGGAATAAATCCCCAAAACACCTGGTTCACTTCTGTTGCTCGTGCAATCTGCTGAACTCTAAGGAATTCCCAGTTTGGGATTTACCTGTCCGGGTCAGGACTTCCACACCTGTCCTGCCACGGGGCGTTTAGCCAGCATTTTAGGGAAATCTCCTTTTTCTCTGCCTACAAGTGACTGGAGCTGCCAAAAATCCTTTTCCTTTGCAATTCCTGCTCACCTTGGAGAGAGCTCCGCACCCCCTTAACTCTGAGCCACCTTCCAGCCTCAAATCCTTCCCCTGATTTTGGCTGAGCCGAACAAAGGAACAAACCCAAACATGCCTCTTGCCTCCGTTTTGGAGGGGTTTTTTCCTTAATTAAAAATAAACCTCCTGCTGCCCCACTAGTTCCCTTCCCACTTTCCTCCTCCTTCCAAACCTGCCATGTTTATCAATATGTGACGATAGCAGCTTGTTCCCCGCTGCCCCCAGGTGCTCTCCATCCTCCCTCCGCAGATCCCTCCTCTCCACCCCTGCTCAAATCCTGGGTTTATTTTTTAAGGCATTCCCAACCCTAAACCAGTGAGAATGCACTCAACCCACCCGCTGCCCTAACACAGCAAGCATCCCGAAGTTATTCCAGGGATGTGGATCCTGGTCCTTTCCAGGGGCTACGCTGGTTGAACGGATTTCTCCGGTGAGAAATTCCAAGGCTCGGGAACGCAAGGGTGCTCCCAGCTCCGGCAGCATCCGCCCGCTCCGCGGCCACTCGGCCACGCTCCCTCCAGCCTCCAGAGCTCAACTCAACCATCTTTTCCTGGAACTCCCCGTTTCCCTTCCCCGCTGCCAGTGGAAGCCTGTTCCAGGTATTCTGCAGGCGCCGGGAGACACAATGAAGCCGAGCGGCGGATAAAGCCGTGCTGCGGGAAGGCGGCCGAAGCTCCCGATTTCCCGAGCTTCCCACAGGCCACAGGCAGGAACAATAGAAGGCCAGGCACGGTGTAGGGAGGAAGCAATGCTCGGGATCTCGACGCTTCCCCCTGCACCGGGGTTTTATTTCAAGGATGATAATCCAGACACCGGAAAAAAAAAAAAAAAAAAGATCAGCTGCCAGCGAAGGGGTTTTATTCCAATCAATGCGAGGAAAACGCCTGCTTTCTGTTCCTAAGAGCGTCGTAAATAATTTGAGATATTGAGGTGCAGGCAGCTGCTAAAAGCCAAGATCTTTCATTTGAAAAAAAAAAACCAAACAAAAAAAAACACCCAGGCTGCCGAGCTGCAGAGTTTCAAAGCCGAGCATGAGATAAACTGCTGGAAGAACAATGGGTGCCAGCCAGCGCTCCTGGGATGTGCCTCACAAAGGGGGGAAAACCTCAAAATCATCCCTGCCTTCAGTTCCACCTTTGTTCAGGAGAACTGGGACACGAGGAATGCAGCACCCGGCAGCGGCACCTTATCCCCGAGCACGCCACGTTTCGCACAAATCCCACCTGCGCCACGTGCCGCTTCCCAGAGCGCTTCCATCCACAGCAGGACGGTGCCCAGGGAACAGAGCAGCGGGAAAATCCCACCTGGGCTGCACCACCCTCCTCTGGGAAGGGCAAGGAGACGCACAAGGCACACGGGTCCCAACGCTCCGACACCCGGCTGATCCGTCGGGCTCCTGTCACGGTGCCTGCGCACACGCGACAGCAAACACCCCTCAAAATTCCTGGGCGGCCCCAAAGGCACTGGGAGCTTTAAAATGGCACACAAACGATTCCAAGCAGCCCTCGACAAGACCCAACCACGTATCCACCTATAATCTCAGGCAGAGCTCTCACAAGAAGGTGATAAAAGCAGCATTCCCGGCTGCGCCACGTGGGAAAAACGCGCAGCGCTCCGGCCCTGAGCACGCCGTGCTCCCGGGAGCTGACACACATCCCTCCCAGGGAATGGGTGTTTATTTAGCTGCACACTCAGCTGGACTCCCAGGGGCACTGCCCGGTGCCACCGGACTCACAGGCTGTTACACGGCTCATTCCCACGTTTTTTAATTTAGGGAAACGCTCGTGTCTTTCCCCATCCCCAAGAGCTCAGCGCTGCCAAAAAGCACCGCTCAGAAACCAGGCAAAAAATCAGCAGCGTCCCTGGTGTTATTTTTGACCCCCCACCCGGAATGGAGCAGGTATACAATGTATTCAATCTACACAGATAACCGGCTGATGAAAGGGAAAACAGGCTGTTTTTTCCTCATTTTCAGCTGCTTTTCTCCAGAAGCAGAGCAGACCTGCTGTCCCCACTGAGGGGCTTCCACCGTCATTTAACTCAAACTACAACCGTGGAATTTCCAAAGGAAAATACTGAGAGATCAGAGATTTTGCAACCAGGTTCAGGTTCGGTTCCCTCAGCTGACTGCACTTCTTACACCCCACCAGCTCTCCATACCCTGATTTTACAAGGATTTCAACCACACGGCAAGAGACGAAGTAACACCGAACAGATCAACTAAACCCCAATGGCACAAATACTGTGGCCAAATGCATTAGTTTTAAATCAGATCTATAGTTATTTTTCTTAATGACATCCCTGGATTTCTCTCTTTAAGAACACCAGTTCCTCATTTTACTTCATGGCAAGACAAAGTTCTCCAACGTCCTGTTTCTTCTAAAGGAAGGGGGTTTTTATTCTCACGCAGTATCACTGTGACTCTACTTTATTCTACTTTATTCATAATAAAGCTTCATGCTAAAATACCAAATCTGGGCAGTAACTGCACAAAGGCCTATGGCATTGTCCCATACAACCTCATTTCCTTCTGTCTTTTCTGAAATAAACCCAGTAGTATTACATTTAAGTGTGTTTTCCCTATTTAAAGAGTATCAGGTGCCAGCACAAGTGCAAAAGAGGGTTAAACCATGACGGTCTTGTTGGAGATAATTCATGCACTCAGAGCAACAATCTGGCCATGAATTTTAATATTTTTTGCCATTACAATCCATGTCTGTGGTGTGAATGGAAGAGGAGCTGCCATGCAGGACAGAGAGCATTGCTGAAGGACCCAAAGCCTCCAGTCCTCGTACAGAAACACGGAGCACAATTCCTGAGCACCCTCCACAAAACACCCCCTTTCCCCCCCCTTCCCTTTAAACACAGTTTGCATCCAGAAGCTGCAAATTTTTTCAGCCTTTGCATGGGGAGAAATAGCTGAAGGCAGCCCAAATGTGCAGCTGGGAATATAACCTGCAGCTCCCCTCCGAGCTGCTGGAAACAGGAATGTAAATACACAGCGAGGT
The DNA here is from genome assembly GCA_013399855.1 of Oxyruncus cristatus. Classification (NCBI taxonomy): domain Eukaryota; kingdom Metazoa; phylum Chordata; class Aves; order Passeriformes; family Cotingidae; genus Oxyruncus; species Oxyruncus cristatus. The sequence continues at coordinate 371,885 of VXAY01007401.1, read as the reverse complement.
GAGGCAGGAGAGCAAAGCAGAGCCCTTTGGATGGGGGACATCCCCCGGGATCACCACGTGTCCCTCGCTGTCACACACCAGCACCCCGGCCCCTGCCAGCCCACAGCTCGTGTCTGGAGCTATTTTAGGTTCATGACTGGTTTTTTGGTGTTTTGTTTTTTTTGTATTTCCCAGTTATCTGAACCGCTGCTCGTTTATTATTAATAACATGAGAGTTGTGACTTAATTGGTTCAGCTGGTCGGGCACGACGCCGGTCTTGTTCTGTCCCTGCTTCCGTGGGGTGTGTGGATGTGGTTAACTGAGATCCCAGAATCATTTAGGTTGGAAAAGATGTTCCAAGACCAAGTCCACCCTGTGACCCACCCCCACCTTGTCACCCAGCCCAGAGCACTGAGTGCCTCGTCCAGTCGTTCCAGGAATGGGGACTCTACCACCTCCCTGGGCAGCCCCTGATAACCCCTTCCATGAAGGAATTCCTTTTGATGTCCAAATGGGGACGACCAACCGGGAGATGGGGCAAAAAACAGCCCCACACAGCTCCTTCTGGATGTGATATTTGCACATCTGGGCACACCCTCCTGTTTTTGCAGTGCCAGGTATCGTCATTCCCTCATTTCCCTGCGATCCGAACGCGATGCCAAGCAGCAAACGTGCCTTTGCCTCCCATTCCTAATTATTTTTCAATTGTTTACTTTGGACAGCTTTGCTGCTAAGGGCTTATTTTCAGTGCTACAGCAGCATTAGGAAAGCATTTGCTGGAGAGTGGATTTCCCCCAGATCCCGGCCAGACACTCCCTAAATCGGATCTCCCCAGGCTGGACCAGCACACATGTGCCAAGGAGCCCCCAGTGACACACCATCACAGCACACAAAATTAACCTGCAAAAACCTCAAAGACAACAAGCTCCACCTCAACAGGAGGAAGAGCTTTCCATGGAGAGTGGCAGAGCACTGCAACAGCTCCCAGGGAGGTCATGGAGTCTCCCTCTCTGGAGACATCCCAACCGCTGCGTCTCCCGCTCTAGGTGGGGATGATCTCCAGAGAGAGATCGAAACCCTTCCAACCCTAACAGTCTTGTGGTTCTGTGACATTGGTTAAAAAGGCAAACAAACACTGAGGCTGCCACAGTGGACACAGAAAGGTGATGGACATGACTGGCAAGAAGGACAGAGCACTGACGTTAAACTCAACTACTGAGTTGGATGAGAAACCTCAGCGACCTCCAAAATAACATTTCTGCTACAAGACCCGAGGCTGCGACTGTTTCCCCCCCTAAACCCCACATTTCTAAGTGGCATTTTATTGTCCTGTGCAACTGTCACCATCAACGCCCAGCAAACAGAGCATCTGGAAAGGATCCGCTCTCCCAAAGTTGAGGGAATTATTTTCCCCTCGCAGGTCTGCTGTTTCCCAGCTGGTTTTACACCTATCAGCGATGCTACACTTCCCTGCTTTGCTCCAAAAGAGCAGCTGGAAAGCTCAGTTGGAAATGCTGCACTGAATTCATGAGGAAAACAAACAGAAATCAATGTTTAAATCCAAAATGTCCTGGTAAACCAGCCTACCACACGGTTTTCTATCGCCAGCAAATATTTAGACAGTTGCAGCTGAAGCTGGGGAAGGATTCAGGTAGCCAGGACATGCCAAACGTGAAGGATGGCTCAGGATGAATATGTGAGCAGGATATCTCTGCTAAAGCGATCAGCAGCGTGCTGGTATTTAAATCACATTAAGATTTCAGAAGCATCAGTCTATCAGGCAGCTCGTGGCACTCCTTCCCGCAACCACGAGGACTGCAAGCCTTCAAACCAGCCCCCCGGCCTCCCCCCGGAACACCAGAGATCCCCTCGGCGTGGAGCAAGCGCTCACTAATTGTGGCAAACTGATGGGCAGATCAATTAGCCCGGCGAGCAAGAGCCCGGGAGAGCCTCTCGCTTTGAGGTTCGCCTGCTCCTCACAATGATGACTTCAGATGGAGCACGAGGGGCAGCTGGATCCCTTAAAACAAAACACCGCCACAACCTCCCTCAGATAAGCATTTCGTGGAAAGAGAGCGGGGAGGGGGAGAGGCGAACAGAAGAGATCCCGAGCGCTCGCATTTTTTTAAGTTTTCACGGCCGCTCCCGGGGCGCAGAGGGGTCCCCGCGGCTCCCCGTGCCGGGGGCGGGGGTCCCTGTGCCGGGGCGGGCTCCGAGCAGAGCCCGGGGAGCACTTGCTCGTCTTCCCGAGCTCTGCCCAGTCACATGTGCTGGCTCCTGCGCCTCGTAGAAGCAGCTGGAAAAGAGGGAGCCAACGGAGCTGCCTCCATTAGGAGCCACCGCTACACAAAAGGAGACGAGGAAACAAGCCCCCTGCCACCGGGGCTACCGGCAGGAAAGGAGAGGTGTCCAGGGCCACGGGGAGCGCACGGCAAGCGGGGAAAACCGCGATGGAAACGAAACCCCCTCCGCTGAGCCCCGGAGAGGCTCGGTGGCACCTGCCCGGCAGGGACACGGGGCTCACGGGGCATCACCTCGGGAAACCACCGGGAACTCGACGGACTCGCCCGCTCTACCACCAGCCACCCGGCCGAGGGGCTCATGGCCCCGCCCGGCCGCGGGGACCCCCAAAACCCCGACCCCGCCGGGCCGTCCTGTGCCAACTCCCGGCCGGGCAGCGCCGGCTCTGCCGCGACACCGGCGGGGCCGCGGGCAGCGGCGGCTCTCCCGGGGACCGGCCCCGCACCGGCGCTGCCGG
>VXAY01007401.1:341259-368403 GCA_013399855.1 Oxyruncus cristatus | reverse complement strand
CACCGGGAACACCGGGAACACCGGGATAGCCGCGCACCCGGCGGCCCCCGACGGCCGCGGGTCCCTCGCAGGACGGGACGCTGTCAGGGACATCTTCCCCCGCCTCCCCCGGGACGCCCTCGCCCCTCCCGGGTGTGCCTGGAGCATCCCAGGAGCAGCCGCGCTTAAACCGAGCCCCCGCATCCAAACTCCGGGAAAGTGGGGAGTCCCGGGGGTTCGGCGGGAGCCCCGCGGGAAGCTGCCAGGGAGGAGAGGCACGAGGCACGGGGGGCCGGGCGCCCATCGCGCCCACCCGGAGATGGGCGCTGGAAAGGCCACGGGCCCCCCTTGGCCGTGGCTCCCCCCGGGCGGCCCCGTGACCCGCCACCGGCGAAACACCTCATTCCGTTCGAGGGGGGAAAAGGCCAACAGGGAGTTCTCTGGTGTGCCAGAGGTTCCCCACAGAGCCTGTCCCCACCGGGGCACGCCGTGTCCGTGGTCTCCGTGGTCTCACCAGCAGGTGTGACCCGACAGCAGTCGTGTCTTCTTCCCCAGCAGAACGTCTGGAAATCTCTGTATTCTCCTCAAAAAAAAAAAAAAAAAAAAAGGATTTAAAACCCTAAAGGAGAGCCAAAAAGCCTCGGAAGTTATTCAATGTGTGTCTTTGGCAGCACCACAGCCCTCACCGCTGAAGCCCCTCCATCAGTTGTAGAATGGGGCTTTTCCATAGAGTCATGGAATCTCCTGAGTTGGATCACGAGTCCCACTCCTGGCCCTGCACAGGACAGCTCCAGCATCCCACCGTATCCCTGAGAGCCTTGTCCAAACTTGTCCTGAGCTCTGGCCGTGACCGCTGCCGTGGGCAGCCTGTTCCAGTGCCCAGTTTGTCCTATTGCTTTTAAACCTGGGAAACCTCCAAGGAGGAACTGGCACGTGGAACAAGAAACCCATGGGACACCAGGAGCTGAATGCACACGCAGTGAGGGTGGGACCCCGAGGGTCTGCTTGAAATCCAGCTGAACCGCAGGAAACCCAGGCGGCTGAAATACTTCCTGCCTTGTTCTGGTGGTCCTCGGCCCGTCAGGATCTTGCAAACACTGGTACGATTTTTGCAGGATCCAGATGTTACACAGGGAAAGACTGAGGGAAAATTCAGCTCTTTGGAGATACCGATTCTCCAGAGAAATACCAGTCATTGGTGAAGCAGCAGGGAAAAATAAATATCCTTAACAGCTACACCCCTGGAAGCCCTCGAGGTGCAGTAGGGCAACTGTCCTTAAAAACACCCTGATGTTGTGTAGGAGTTGGACTTGGATGATGATCCTTGTGGGTCCCTTCCCCCTCAGGATATTCTGTGATTGCCCCATTTCACTGCTTCCCTTCAGACATGCCGCCTTTGGATGAGACTTTTCCAGGCTCCGTTTAAGGCAGTCGGGCATTGCCAAGAGCTGCTCCGCAAGCACAGATGTTGTCTCTCCTTGGACCAGAGCTGCTCCCCACCTGAAAAGCAAAGGCAGCTTGTATTGCTGCCAAAGTGCCCCCTAAAAAATCATATTTTATGGGAGTTCTTCCCTCTGCTCTGAGCCACAGGAACGGGAGGGAAACCACAGCACTGCCGAGACCAGAGTGAGCTCAATTCTGGTGTAACACAGAGCACACTCACTCCAGTTATTAGAAGTGTTCAAGTGACTTCCAAAATCTGCCCCTTGGACTCCCACTGCTAAGCGGAGTGACATCTGGAGCGGGAAAATGAAGAATCTGGGAATTCTGAAGCTCTAAATCCACCCCACAACTTCAGTGATAAACCCACAGTGTTCTGGAGGGAAACACTTGGGCAAAATTCACGCTGAGGTTTAATGATAAGTATTATTTAACAGCTGCTTTTTGGGGAAAGGAGGTGGGGGGTGAGGCCACCTCCCCTGTTCCAGGTGTTTGGAATGGGAGAACATCTGGAGCACGGACAGGTTGAGGATGGGGCAGTGTGTGCTCCAGAGCTGCACAAGGCGGGGAAGCACGAGGGAGCCATCTGCAGAGCTCCCTCTCTTTTGAGAAACTAATTTATTCTGAAGTGGGGCCTTTCCTCGTCCCTTTCTCGGAGGGATGAGGGAGAAAAATGGGAAGCTAATTGCTGATTCCAGAACAATATGGCTGTGTCTGCCCGGCTCCAGCCTGGCAGCGCCGCGCCGCTTGGGCTTCTCCTCCCCTCGTTAAGTGGGAAGAACAAACACCAAAGCCCCGACAGGATCCCCAAACCCTGGCCTGTTTTTCGGGAAAGGGACAACATCCAGGGCTGTGGACTGCCTGAACAGCAGCACCACAGGGATCTGTGTCCCCAGCTCACAGTTTGGGCTGTGCCAGCAACTTGCTGAGGTACCTGTTGGGAAAAGGGTTTGGAGGGGGAGCTGGGCTGGGAATTGCCCCCCTCAACTCCACAGTGCTAAAGGAAGGGGAAAGAGGATTTCACCATCGGTGCAGGGAAAATGGGGAGAAGGATCTTTGCATTCCCCGACCCTGAGTTTCAGGAGTAAAAGCTGAATTTGTCCCACAGGAAAACGGGGAAGAGTCGCAGCACCTCACTGCGGGGCGGGCTGGGAGAAGGAGCGTTGACTCTGCACATCCCAGGGCACATCCCTCGGAGCTCTTCGAGCTTTGGGAACAACTGTGGTGAGTTTTAAAAAGTCACAGAAAATCCAAGAAGAGGAAAAATCCCCCAGCAGTGCTGCAAGGACAGAGAAAGGCAACCCGGAGCTCCTGTGTCCGTGCGGTTTTAGCCCAAGTGGGGAGGCAGTGCACCCCTGGGAGAGCAAGGCTGGAGCTTCCTGCACGCCCCCAAACTGATGGAGAGCCCCCATTCCATGGGAGAGATGGAGAGCTTAAGGAACAGCCTCAATCCGAGCAAGCTCACACACTAAAAGCAGCAGTGTGGAGGATCCTGCTCCGACGGGTTCCTGGGCCGGCCCCGGGGAAGGACTTGGCTGCAGGGAAGAGCTTGGCACACGTGGGAGGGGGAGAATGGCAGGGCCCACCTTCCCAAACAGCCTCTGGCCGCTTTCGGGGGATAAACCCACCCTCGGATCCCTGAGGTTGGGGCTTTGCGTGGCCCCTCTCTGGCTGTGGGGACAGGGCTGGGGGAAAAGGTCTTTATTTCAGCACATCTCAGCTGCATCCCGTGGGATTCCCACCTTTTCCAGGCATCTCCTCCACCAAGGAACTTCCCCAAATCCAAACCAGCCTCCACAGAAAAGGTGCTGGTGCTGCACCGGCTCTGGTGGCAAAGAGGTGGGTTTTGGTGGGTCCCTCCTTTCCTTCCCCCTTCCAGGCCCAACCCAGTAACTACAGAAGGCCGAATGAATCCCTGGTGGAGCTCCATGGGCTGCCTTGGAATTCCATTACACCAAAAAGGCAAATTGGCTGTGAGTGTTCAGGTCTGCAGCAAACCAGCTGTGGTTACACAGGCGGCTTCCTCCAACATTTCTGTTTAAACATCAGCGTTGGGTCGTTTTTAGCTGGGTGGAACATTCCCCCTTTCCCTTCGGAAGAAGTCAGGAGGGATTCGGGTCAGAGAAGAGGGCTCTGCCAGCACAGAGGATCCTGTCACACAGGATCTCATTATCTACCTGGATTACTGTATTTGTGCCTCAGGGAATCATCTGCAGGCTTTTAGTGCTGGTGCTGCTACGAAGGTTTAATTTATCGTTTATTTTAATGTATTTTAGTTTTAGAAAACTTGACACTGTTTATATCCAAAGATACTGTCTGTGAAGCAGCAGTGCCAGGGAAGTTCAGAGAGAGAAGGGGGATTGCTGTGTTGTATTTCTTATTTCACCTCTCACCTTTACACTTTAAAGTGCTCTAGTGAGGAATGTATAATATATATATGTATAATTTATTGATGGAGGGAAAAGCAGAGAGACAATGAGAAGAGCTCGGTGGGGACCAGGACAGGCAGGAAGTGAGACTGGATTAGTTTAAAGCAGAAAACCACAGGAGTAAGAGTTAAGAACATCCCTGAGTGTCACAGATGGAGGTGGACGTAGGTGTGGTGGATGTGGATGTGCTTCAGTGTATTGCAAAACCGGGATTAAGAGCGAGGACTCTGCTTTATGAGCTGGTCCTGGCAGGCAGTGACAAAGTCCCGTGCACAGGAAGGATAAACGTCCTGCCTCGCGTTCCCAAGGTAGCCATTATTTTATGGAGTGTGATTCACAAAACCGGGGAGGCTGGAGGGATCACAACACAAAACACATGTCCCAGAACCCCAGGATGGGAAAGCAAACAGCAATTACGGGACCATCTGTGCTGCGGGACGGGGCTGCGGCAACCCACCGAGGGGTGTTGGGCTGGGGGCAGTGCCTGAGCTGTGCTCGGCTTGGGAAAATCCCGGGGAACAAACCCCTGGCTGTGTGTACGACTCCAGGCAGTGATTTCTCTCCTCGAGCAGGATTAACACAGGAAAACGCTAATAAGAAATCCCGGAGGCACCAGCTCGGCCAATCCGCGTTTCCATAGGAAACAGCTGCATCAGCAGGAAACCTCCATCCCTCGCTCGTGTCCCTCAGGTGCACGGGAGCTCCTGCCAGCACACGGACACGGGGATGGGGACATTCCTTGGTGGGGGGGACGTGTCTGCTCCTCCACCGCCCTGCCAGCACCGGACACAGGGACGGGGACGCTCAGGTGTCCCAGGTGAAATCCCGGCTCAGGAGTCAAGGAGACTTTCGGCATTCCCCCTGCCTGCATTGGGAGCGAAGGGGCACAGCCACCACAGGCAATGAAAGCCCCACAGCACCCCCAGAGTCTCCAGGTGAGAAAGCTGGTTCAGAGTTGCACCCCTTCCTAATGGAGTTATTTTTCCATGTGAAAAGGAAATGTCACTGCTGGATGCTTTACCCACACCTTGTCCCCAAGCTCCCAAAGATGCCCAGCACCCTGAGGCCCACCCAGAGTCCCACTTGGGGATGTTTTCAGCCCAGAGGGTTGTTTTTCACTCCTTGTTTTCAGCAGCACAAGGAGGGAATAACATCTCCGTGGGCTTTTCAAGGAAAAGCTCCAAAATCCTCATTAAAACAATGACAACGTCTCAGTGTCAGGGGAAAATACACACACACACATCACCTGTTAACCTCTGCCTAAGCCCAGGGGTCGGGGCTGAGTTTGAAGCTGCTGCACCTCCATCCCTCACTGGCCCTGCATCAGGCACCTGGAGGGAATCTCTGGAGTTTCTTGTGCAGATTTCCCTCTTAGGGATGTGGCTAAAGGTGGCCTTGGCAGTGCCGGGGAATGGTTGGGCTCCGTGGTCTTAAAGGTCTTTCCAACCTAAACGATTCCATGATTGTATGATAATCCTATTAGCATTAACATGGGCTGTGTGGCTAAATCCTCGCATTCTGCACAGAAGTGGAATCCCGGAGGGGCTGGCTTAAAATAACAAATACTGGGAATGGGAGAGGCGGGAGCAGAGGAGGGTTTGTCCGGGGCCGGTGGCTCCTGTGGGAAGGCAATCCGGCAGTGCTGAGGGATTTGGAGCTGCTGGGGAAGAGTTGTCTGGGCTGGGTCTGGAGGGTGTGCAATTACCTGGGGCAAAGGCTGCACCCCGGCTGGGCAGCACCTCCTTCACCTCCCTTCCCACACCTTTCCTTATTCTTGTTCCATTACAATGAGAGAGGAAAAGGAAAGGGGAAAAGGAAGGGTCTGTGCCCCATTTCCTCCAGCCTTTGAAGCACAGGATGGTTTTTGAGGGACAGGGGCTCCCCGGGGCCGGCAGGGGATGGATCACGGAGCAAACGCCGGCACTGTGGGGTGAGCACAGGGAACCCTGGCAAGGACACACCACGGCAGGGGAGCAACAGCCATTCCCAAAAAGCTGGAGAACAGGCAGAGCCACCACGACCAGCAATGCTGAGGTCCCGCCCTCGTGTCCGATGGCAGGGTCTTCCCGTGGGATGGGCTGAGGGATGTCAGGGGTGCAGGATGATGGGGGAGCTGCTACAGGGCAGGATTTGGGCGCCGTGGCCGCAGCCCTGGGCTCAGCCAGAGCTTATCCCAGCACTCTGGCTGCTGTAGCCCTTGCAAAAATAGTCATTAACCCCAACAGCCTCATTAAACGCTCACGTGAGGACTTGCACTCCACCAAAGTATTCCTGCTCTTTTGAGATGTGAAGGTAGTGGGGTAAAGGGAACTTTAATTCAGGAGACCCTGGATGATACCGATTACTCTTGGCCTCACGTTTAATGACCTGTTTATTCCTCCAAAGTGTCCAAGAAGTGAATTGGTGGCAGAGTCTCGCTTCTGTCCCAGCTCAGAAACCCCCCCCAGGGTTCACACTCAGCCTGAAAACCAACCCAGCTTAAACAAGGTGGGTTGTTCCCACTGTTTGGACAGAGCCTTGGATCAAACCCCATGTATTGTGCTATTACTATTCATTATTCCCTCCAGTGGTACCCTGGATGTTTGAGCTGGGATCTGCCTAATCCCATAAAGCTCGGCTTCTCCTCGTGCCAGAACGGGGAACAAAGTCATAATTCTCCTTCCGCAGCCTCCCCGGCTGTTGCCATGGGAATGATGCAACGTTCCCCATTCCCGGGGCTGCTCTCCTGCCACTGCAGGTAGGAGAAGCCACTTTCCCAAGGGAAGAGTGCCCTGGACTGAGTGCTGTGCTTGGACAGCCAGAGAGGTTCTGGATCACTCCACCAAAGGGACAGCGCTGTGTTCCCAGGGGACCCGCTTTCCTTGTAGACCCCAACCTGCGCCTGGGCTTGGGCAGGATCTCGTGGAGACTTTGGAAGTACAAAAATCCCCTCCAAAATAACCCCTGGGAGTGCTGAAGACGCATTTGGGTGCGAGGGGCTGGGGGGGCCACACCCTCCCATTGCTGTGGTCAGGGATTGCCCCAGCCCTGCTTTATCCCCAAAAAAAGGGGGGAATCAGGGCACTGGCCTGCTTGGGATGCTGTTCAGATCCCAGCCAGCCCCCATCTCTTTTCAAGCTCATTTGAGGAAAAGTTGCTAAAAAGTGTCACTTAGGGTGTCATGTTCAATTTTCCCTGGGGGAATTTGGACCTGGATGAACTTTCTAAGCTAAGATGGGGAACAAGACAGGTCCTGATGGGAGCCTTGTCCAAACCTGGGGAGATAAAACTGATTAAAATTCCTTCCCTTTTTTCTTTCCCCCCACTTGTTTGCCTTCTAGAAACCCCAATGAAAGCAAGGCCCCAAATCCATAGATGGCTCCTTCCTTCCTCCTCTCCTCGAGGCTCCAAACCTTAACCTGAAAATCACGTGCCCCGTGTGCCAAAGCCTGTGCAGCCTTGGGCCGCCCGGGTCGGTGCCTCCCCACTCAGCAGGGAGGGTTGCTGGTGCCCAGGGAAATCCTTCCAGCTGCACAGGCACTGGATTTGGGGAGCTGAGCAGTCCCTCCCCTCGGAACAATGTCCTTTCCCAGGGAGATTGAAGGCAGGGGATCAAATAGGATGCTGGTGTGGGGGGAAGCCCCTCACAGCCCTGCCAAAGGCTGGAGCTCAGCGGTGGCCCCCAGGAAAGAACATTCCAGCGAGCTGTGCTGCACGGGGGGGGGTCTGTGCCCAGCCCAAACAGTCTGCTTTTCTTCCCGAAGTGTCACACCAGGCCTGAAACCTTCCTAAAGTCAGGATACGTCCCCTCTGTGGCTTCTTCCTCATCCACTCGCCCAGTTTCCTAGTCAAAGAGGGGAATTTGAGGGGTTTGATGTGACAAATCCACGCTGGCCCTTTCATCCCCTGGTTATCTGCCAGGTGCTTCAATAGATCTAAAACCCCCCGTACTCCTGGAGCTTCCCAGGCATCAAAGCACACACGAGCGCTGGATAATCCCTTTGGTCTTCCCCTTTACGTTTGGGAAGAGGAGTAGGAGTTGCCTCTCCTCCTCTGTGGGGCGGGATGTCTGATGGCTCAGAAATCACTGGATCACAAAGCTCTTCAGCGTCAGCAGCGCCGGGTCCTGAGGCACAGATCCAACCTCGCCCTTGCCCTGCCAGCCCCCCGCCCTCCCTCCTGCTCCTCTGTCCCTGCTCCACGCCAGTGATGGGAACTGGGTTAACAGATGAAAGAGGAATTGCTAAAGCAAATATTTTCTTTCCAAAGCTCTCTTGGTTTGCTACGAACACGGGGAACCGCTGTGGAGAACCAACGTGGTTTAGAGGGTTACGATCCTAAAGTGGGGCCCGGGGACACATCACCCCTCAGAAACAACCCCCCGGCCAGAGGAATGCTGTGGCAGCAACCACAGAGCGACTAAACCTGAGGAGCAGCGAGTCTGAGGTGTTCCCCTCACTTAACATCCACCCCAGAGCAGTGAGGATATAAAAATCCCCGCAGCCTTCAGGACAACAGGGGTGGGGAAAAAAAAAAAAAAAAAAAAAAAAAAAAAAAAAAGACGCGATTTGCACCCCGGGGGTGCTTTAAATCCCGGGAGCGCTCCTGGCGCCTCTCCTCCCGAGCCGACGGAGCCGGGGCTGCCCCTCCAGCCCGCCTTTGCCCGTGATTATAATCCCTAATTTCTGATTTTGCAACCTGCACTACGTTTCATGAAATTTTAAAGCTAATGCTCTGCCAAACTCCAATGGCAGAGGAGCAGATGTTTAAGTGCAGCCGAGGATGAATAAATGATGGGGCTCGTGGCTGCACGGTGAAGGAGGGAGAGGCTGGACGGCTCCGAGTGGGGAGATAATTGATTTAAATGGCATTGTCCGTTGGAGTCACCTGGGATCAGCTCTTCGGGCACAGGCAGAGGAGACGCAGCAATTAAAGGCCCTGCCCTGATGACAGCAGTGACTTGCCCATGTGCAGTCCCTGCTCAGCCTCTTCTTCTCGGCTGTTCTGTGCATTTTCACCTCGCTATCAGGCAGGGAGGGGAAAATGAGGCTGGTTCTGGTCTTGGTCTGCCTGTAGTGGGGATGAACCTGTTTGGGTTATCCTGGGAAGGAGGGCGATGCCATATCAAAGAACCTGCAGAGGGAATATGTTAAGCATTAAAAAGCTTTTTACCTCCCCAGAGAAAGGCATAAGAATCCCTGGTGATTGGACACCAAGTCCTGGCCCAGCAGCACCAAACTGTGTTTTTTAACCACGAGATGAGTCAAAAATGACAGTGACTCAGAGGCCCACGGGAGTTTTTGCTCTTCTCTGCTACAGACAACCCTGCTGACCCTGGGCAAGCTCCATCAGCCCTCAGCACAGCTCGGTCCCTTCCGAGGGGTGAGGTGCTCACCTGGCAGGGTGAGGTAAATAGATTCCCTTGGCAGACCCATGCCAAAGGCAAATCAAGCAAAGAGCAGGAGGTGATTATTCTCTTGCTGGTCCATTAGCCCTCTCTCCCCAAGAGATGCTGCAGCTGGTCCTGTGCCCCTCCCAGAACCCGGGTTTTGGTGGTCAGTGCCACCCCTGCCCTCGCAAACAACAGCCCAGAGGTGGGACCTGCCTGAACTCGTGGTGTTTTTTACATTTCACCAAAAGCAGCTCTTTTGCAACTCAAACGAGCCCTGCTGTGGCACGTTGGCTTTTCAATCATCTGCTTGTCTGTGGCTCCTGACAGCTCCTGGCAGGAGCTCCGTGCTGGAGCGCAGCCTCCCTCCATCACACCTGGCTCGGGAGCAAAGGTGAACCCAGCAAAGAGCAGGAGGCAAAGGATTCCTGCCCCTGAGGATCACTCCGAGGATGTTCACCTCCAGCCTGACCCAGGGCCGGGGGCAGAGGAGGGTGGACCCGACTTTCTGCTGGCAGCAGTTTTGGGGAGCTCAGGGGTGCTGAGGTTCTGACCTGTGCGCAAAGGACACCGGGTACAACGGGCTCCATCCTGCCTGTGGCTCCCAGGAGGTGCTGCCACAGAGAAAACAGAGATGAAAGGGGTTTGCTAATAACAAAAGCAGCCTGTGGAAGCTGCAGGGAGGCTGCTGGTTTTCCAAGTCATGCTTAGTCATCATAGAAGAGGGTGGGTTCCTCTGCGTGCTGCGACGCAGCCGCCTCCTCAGGGGAGAAACCAGTCCCAGGTGGATACCGGCTGCTCCCACGGGCACAGGGATCCCCGGGGAGGGACTGACATCACGTCTCAGCAGGGATGCAGGAGCAAGGGCTGCCCCCAGAGCAGGGGACGGTCCCTGTAAAGATCCAGGAAGGACAGGCCCCTTCCCAGCCTCGAGTGTCACACGCCCTCGTGCTCCCCCGGGAAGCTCTGCGGAGCCGTATTGGAAACGCCGGCTCTGGGGAACACCAGCCCCGGGCGGGCACGTTCAGTGCCGATGCGATGCCAGCTCCTCGGGGAAGCTCCCAGAGCTGGGAGCTTCAGCTGTGCCCACGGCAAAGAAACCATCCCCGGGGATTTCCCAGGCAGGTCCCGTCGGCGGGGACAGGGCCAGGCCACCCCCACGGCACAGCCACCTCTCCTCGTGCCAGCAGTGAGCACCCGGGCCCTAAATCACATCAGGGACCCCGCTGGGCTCCGAAAATAACCATTTGCTCTTCTCCTCCGGGTCGGACTCACCAGGCAGCTCCTCCTTTTCCTCTCCTGCAGGTCTCAAGCTTCTTCAGACCAATGCTGGGCTTGTTTCCCCTGCGGAGAAGCTCCGAGCTCTGCAGCAAGGCACGGAGAGGACACAGACATGGGCTGTGCGCTTCCTGGAGCCCCAGCGCAGGGGATGGCTGGCCCCCGGCAGGAGCATCGATACAGTACAGCCCTGCAGACACTGGGGGCACACGGGCTGTTTCCATCCCTCCAACAGCTGCAGGAAAATGTTCCTGCCCCTGTTCTGGGAGGCAGCTGCAGCAGAGGGCTGGAAAACCCCTCTGGGCAGTCCCAGCTCCAACACCAGACAGCCCCATGCAGGAGGGGGCAGCCCCTCAATCCACTGAGACACTTCCAGAAACTCCTTGTTCCTTCTCTGCCCTGCTCCGTGTGGGAAGATCCACATTGAGCTCATCTTGAGCCTGATGCCCACCTCGTCCCCCAGCCCAGAGCACTGAGTGCCACGTTCCTTGGACACCTCCAGGGATGGGGACTCCACCACCTCTGCGAGCAGCCCCTTCCAATGCCTGACCACGTTTTCCTTGAAGAAATTCTTCCTGAAAAGAATCCTTCCTCTTGCTTGGGGGACATCAGTGGAGAAGGGCAGGGTGTCCTGCAGTGCCTCAAACTTTCGGGTTTGGGGGGGACATCACCACCCCCCTCACTGTGGGTGTCCTGCAGTGGAGCGAGGAGGAGCTTGGGGAGAGCTCGTGTTCTTCAGGATCGCCCCATTTCTCCTAGATCCCTTTGGAATGACAGATCCCCACACCTCCGGGTCTGCCTGGAGCTCCACGTGCCGAGGGGAGCCGGCTGCTGTCCCCCTCCCCCGGCAGCTCCCTCCTCCCGCCGGCGCTGGGCCGCTGCCATTCCCTTTGGCGAGCGCTGCTCCAGCCTTTTTCCCCCCATTCAGGCTGACAACTGGGCCTCAGCATCAGCTGCTTGTTGCTCAGCATCAGCCTTTCAGCAAACAGCAGGTGCAAGCGGGGCGACCCCGGGCTATGCTACAGTAATCCCGCGGCCCCCCCGCGCCCCCCCGGCTCAATATTGTCCCCTCGGCTCAAGAATGTTTTTGTCTCCCCTTCACAGTTGTGAATTCTTGTATAGACTGAAAAGAAATCTCTTTCTAGTCTTGCTGCGGGGCCGTGGCCGGGAGGAGCGGGTGCCTCGCTGCGAGGGCAGCGCGGGCGGCAGGGCCGTGCGGGAGGAGCGGGCAGCTGCCGGCAGGACACGGCCGTGGAGCGGGCGGGGCAGCGGGGCCGTGCCCTCTCTGCCCGCACCCCTGGCCGCGGGTACTCGTGGCTCCGTGGGCTCCCCCCCCTCCCCGCCCCCGGCAGAGAAACCAGCTCATCACCCACATGTGGGGACGCGGAGGTGACACAGCAGCAGGTCGCTTTCCGTCCCCCGTGTTTAACCCCGCCCGGAGCCCCGGGGGGGCTGAGAGGTGAGTGGGCATCTATTTTGGAATAACACAGCGTGCCGGGCTGCCGGAGGGAGGCGGGAGCAGGAGGGAGGCTCCCGAACAGGGATGGAGCAACGAGCCACACGCCGCTCAGGCACCACCACAGGGCTCGGCCTCAGCACAGCCCCGCACAGTGAAATCAGGACTCGCTGACACTTTCGTTATGTGTCACCCTGTACTGAAATCACTCAGAACACAGCACGGGAGGGAAACACCATCTCCCCGCGGGTTGCCAAAGCCTCACTTCCCCTCACGGAGCAGCCCCCCAGGCAAGAAACCGCATCCTCTGCCCCACAAACGCACAGCCGGGAGCGCGCACTGCCCCCAGCACGGGCTGAGGGTTCCTGCCCGCCCCTGGCAGAGGCAGTGAGGAGCTTGGGCTGGGCATCCCGCCTGGCATCCCCCCTGGCATCCCCAGCAGGACTCGGGAGGGGGTTTTGGGTGGGAAAGCATGGCACCCAGGCCCCTGTGGAGGAGCGGGGACAGCCACTGCCCTGCCCAGGGTGCTGTGCAAACACGGGGCCCTCTCCCATACCCTGCACCTCTCGGTGTGGTTTGACCTTGCTCGGCGAGGTTTGCTGTAATCACACCCAGCTGTGGCTCCCTGGGCCCAGGGGCTGGAAGCCAAGGTGGCCCCACTGCGGCCCAGACTCTGCACAGCAGCTTCTTCCTCACAGACACATTTTAACACAGATGTCCCTGGCATGTTTCCACAGCAAACAGCTCCCTCACACCGTGGGCATCCCCAACACCACCAGCCCCTGCTAAACTCCAGTTTTAGACACAGCTTGGAATAGCTGTGCTCCCTTCTGCCCCAGGCAGCATGAGGCAGGACCCCAGAGATGTCACAACACGTCCTCTCCACTACGTCTTTTACTTGCCTCGGGTTTCTGCATCAAACACCGGCAGTGCCCCAGCTCAGCATGAGCCCAGTTTTTCTACCTCAGGTTGGCTTTTCCTGCAAACAGCTTGAGAGGACTCACGGAGCAAAAGGGAGCAATTAAGGAACAAGTAACAAACAAGTTCCTGACAGCACTGGCGTGAGGAATTTACCACAGCTCCTTGCACAGGAGGAGCTGAAGGGAGCAGAGCTGCAGCAGGCGTGGCAGGAGGACACAGTCCAGCCCTTCCTGTGCCCAAAGCACGTAAATCAACTGCTGACCTGTGACACCCACCCAGCTGCTCCAGGACAGGGGCTTCACACAGCCAAAGCAACCTGGGAACACCCGAGAACCCCTGCAGGGGAGGGTTCCGCTGGGCACAGGTTCTCCCTCCTGCCTTCCCCAGCACAGGCAGCACTTCTGTATTCCTAATAAGCTATGAGCCACTTCCTTACAGATCCCAGAATCTCTGAGGTTGGAAAGGCCCTCCCAGCCCATGGAGTCCACCCTGTTACTGATGCCCACCTTGCCCCCCAGCCCGGAGCACTGAGAGCCATGTCCAGTTGTTCCTTGGCCACCTCCCTGGGCAGCCCCTTCCAACGCCTGACCACCCTTTCCAGCAAGGACTTCTTCCTGATGTCCAACCTGAACGTCCCCTGGCACAGCTTGAGGCTACATCCTCTCTCCTGACACTTGCTGAACCTCATTCCAAATCCCACACTGCTGAAATTAATTGTGTTACCTTCATGAATAATTCCCTCTGCTCTCCGGGCCTCCTCTGCTCAGTGGCCAGCCAGCTGCACGCAGGGCAGGGCCCTGCAAAAGCAGGGAAGATGCGGCACATCCAGCGCTGCCACCAGCCAAGGGCTGTCAGGCCAGGCCAATTTCCATCACAAATCCATGGCAGACACAGTTGGATCATGTCCAGAGGCACAGCACCCTGCGTGTTCCCTGTTAGCTCTGCTGCTCTCCAGAGGAGGCCTGAGGCACAGCCCACGTGGATCACTGTAAATGTATTTATTTAAAATGAGAATTAGGGGGAAAAGCTGTGGTGGGGAAGACAGAGGGAGGGATAAGCAGGGAAAGCAACACTGTACCCGTTGCTGCCAGCTCAGGAACCAGAACCAGATCCTGCGCTTCCCTCTGCTGGGACCCCCTCTAGGAGCACAGGCCACAGCAAAAGCTCATTTTATTAGTATAGCATAAATATTAACCTCCTTTTTCCCCCAAGAAGCCCTCCCAAGCCCTTCTTTTCCAGCCCTTTCCCAAGGCAGCTGTGGAAGGGAGTGAGATTTGAATAACACAACCCTGCTGAGGATTTATGAATCTCTCCCTCCCCTGTCCCATGATCTCTTAGACATTGATTCATTTTACCTTCAACTTCAAGGTGCTGCCTGTTTTCAGCCTAGAAAGTGAAGGCATTATTTATTATGTGTATGAAAACCAAGCCTCTCCAGTGGTAGAGGACAGGTTTAAAAATCCCCGGGTCCCTTCCACCTAGAAAAGCTATTTTTAACAATCTGAATCTCACAGTGCCCTGTCGTGGCTCTGACACTCCTTGGAGAAGCTCCTCTGGCAGGGATGGATCTTAGCAGTGATCCAGGAATTGTGCTGTGATAAAACAAAATGTCTGGTCACGTGAGTAAATTCTTACAGGCCTGTACAATGCACTGAGTGTTTCCCACGTGCACCTTGAGGTTCACTTGCACAGCGTTTGGGGCAGCTCAGCAAGATATTCCTGGCAGGCCACCTCTGTGCACCCCTCATCCAGAGATCTAGGGTGAAAACTAACCCCTGGGACACTTCCCAGGTGAAGGCCCACGGAGGCTGAGTAAATACCAAATTTAGGAAGAAGGTGCTGCCACTGGCACTTTAGAAGCTCTTTCTGGCTCTTTGTGACTTTTATAAACCCTTGGTGACTTAACTGGTGACTGAGGACAGTGAATTTTCTTCAATCTGTGGCATTTTAAAATTGTGTGTCAGTCTGGCCCCTGCTATGGACAGGTGTTAACTACAACCAAAAAAATACACACACTTCAAGGTGATTTCTGTTAAAACTGCTGGGCGTTGCCTACATGGCAACTGTTTAATGAATTAACTGTTCAATCATATTTCCAGCATCCCATTTTGATTTGTGATTCACTCTTTCAAGGCTGCCAGGACGCTGTGCAATTTCCTTTAACAAAGCTAGATCAACCTCAGTCTGCTGTACAAAATATACACTGGGATCACCCCCGAACACCCTGCGCTCGCCCCAGCTGGAGGTGGAGTGTGAGGACAGGCTTTGCCAAAACAACAACCTTCAGAGAACAAAACCCCAGGAAGTCAACTCCTCCTGCCTGCTTCATGCACAGATGTCACAATATGGGTCTGACTGTCCCCAGAGTGATGGATGGTGGCACCTCTGAGGGAATGACCCGGTGGGAGCAGTGGGTCAGCACAGCGAGGACTCAGGGCTGCACAGAAATACCTCCAGATGCAGCCGGAATATGAAAAGAATTCTGCAAATAGAAAGGAATTCTGCAAACAAACAGATGTGGGATTTAAGGAGGCTTCAGGAATCAGCACCTACAACACTGCTGGGGCACGGATGATGTTGAGCATTGATGAGCAGCCACCCCACGATGTTGGCGTCGAGTTCCCAAAATGGAAGGCATTAATCCCACTGGAAGGGCACAGTGGGAAGTTCCACCTTCCAGTGGCAACATGCTAAATGCTTAAGAGTTAATGGCACTTTTGCAAAAGAATAAAGTTGTTCCCTCCTTGTCCGTTTTGGCTTTTTTGGGTTGACTTTCTGTGCTCAGCAATGGCTGCACAGCCCTCGCCAGCCTGTCCTGGTGGGAGGTCAACCCTCAGCCCTGCAACGCTGAGGATCAACAGCTCATGAACAGTGTGAATCAGGATGATCACAAGATAAAACCCTTCTCCTGCCATGCCACGCTCTGATTCCTTTGTCCCAGCCCCGTCCTGCAGCCTCTGTTGCCAGAGCAGGCGGAGGGGAGCCCACGGGTGGCAGTGCCAGGATGGCAAGCGGGAAGCAGTCGTGCGCTCCAGCCTCGTGCTCAAGGCCTCGTGGTGCCGGCGCTGCCCCCGCCCGGGGCCGTTACTGGAAGGTGGCGTTGAAGGCCCTGCCGATGATGAGCCGGCGCACCTCGCTGGTGCCCGCCCCGATCTCGTAGAGCTTGGCGTCGCGCAGGAACCGCCCCATGGGGTAGTCGTTGATGTAGCCGTTCCCACCTGCACCCACAACAAGCCATCGTCAGCCTCGGCACCCAGTCCCAGGGGCGGAGGGTGGGGAGGGAGAGACACGAGCTCTGCGGAGCCGGCAGGGACTCACCCAGGCACTGGATCCCATCCAGAGCCACCTGCGTGGCGCACTCTGCCGAGTACAGGATCACCCCGGCGCAGTCCTGGGGGACACAGGGCACACTCAGCAGAGGGGTCCCCTGCTGCCCTGACCTCACCATGGCTCTATGCCTGCTAAGAACCCCGAACACCCGATCCCAGGGCACAGGGGGCCGCAGCAGTGTCCCTGTCACCGTAAACGCCGCGTGAAGACAGAAAGAGGAGAAAAAAGACACCAAGAGAACACCAGGGGAGCTGGCCTCTCACAGACACCCATCAAACCCACAGGAGACCAACGTGAGTTGATTTGGGATGCAGAGCTCTGTGCTCCCGCTGTTAAACGCTCAGTCCCCTCCTCTGACAGAGGCGTGGTGACACTGGGGAGGTGACAACACCTCCAACGATTGCTCCAGCCCTTACAACAGCCAGGAGAGGTGCTTGGGCTTCCAATAAACACCTCCTGATGCTGCTAAAGCTGTTGCCTTGCTTTTCATTTGGGAGTGGAAAATGGCCCTTTGGGCTGTGAGGGCTCCTCCTAGAGAGCCTCCCCCCAGGCCGGGCTCTGGGACCAGAGGAACCGCCCCAGGACAGCCGGCCCGGGCGGGAGCTGAGCTCACCTTGGCGTTGAAGTGGCCCTGGTCACAGGCCTTGGCCACGTTGTAGACGTACTGCCGGCACGCCATGAGCCGCGTGTACATGTCTGCCATCTTCCCCTGCATGAGCTGCACACACGGGACACACTCAGCACGGCCGTCAACACAGGGAGGGGCTCGCCCACCCCCAGACTAGACATGGGAGCCTGGAGGCTCTCTTGAGACTCCCAGATATCAGCCACAGCCCCTCACCCCCGCCAGCAGCCTCAGGGGAGCAGGCTCAGAGATCCCTTTGCCTTCTTACCACATCTTGGAATCCCAGAATCGTTTGCACTGGAAGGGACCTTAAGGCTCACCCAGTTCCATCCCCCTGTCATGGGCTGGGAACCTTCCACTAGACCATCATCACATCATGCAGCCTGAGCACAGACTCCATGCAAAGCCCTCCTCCCCACAACAAAGCTCTTGGTCTTCCCATTCTAAAGAGAAAAGAGGACAAGAATTCCCAACTCCTCCTCTGCCTCACCTGGAAGTGGCCAATTTTCTGTCCAAATGCTTCTCTGACATGCAGGTATGGAATTGCATGGTCAAGAACAGCTTGCATGAGCCTAAGGAAAGCACAGGTTTGCAGGACAAGGGAAACAGCAGAACTATTCATTAATAATGATTTAGCTTTAGAAGCATAACCCAAGGCAAGAAGATTCTCACAGCTAAATGATATCCTGCTGTCTTCCTACAGCTCCACTCAAACATGGCTGAGAATAAAATCCAGAAGTCCCATATTTCTCCCTGATGCTCCTTTGGGGCATCCTGTGGTAAGGCCTGGCCTTGTAATTCAGGGACTGAGACTTGGAGAGCTTTCTCACAGCCACAGCCAGGACAGTTTGTGCTGCCTCACATCCCCAGAGCTCCCAACTCAAGGAATACCAGCCAATGCCATAAAAAAAGCACAGGCAAGAACAAGGAAGGGAAAAAATCCTCCTCCTGCTTTGTGGAAGTTGGTCCTTCCACATGAGGATTAGTCCAGAGAGACCACGTGGGAGGACAAAATGAGTGGGGTACAAACAGTTACTGGGGAGTTCAAGAACGGAATAAATGAAGCACAAAACAGTGTGTGACTCTCTGGATAACGTGTTAGATTTTAGGGAATCAGTAATGCAAATGAGCTGGTTATTCCCAGAGTAATCCACACTGGATGGACACACAAGCCAGCAATGGGGGACTGAGGCAGATTCACCATCTCTGTGAACCAATCTTTTCCAAAGCACCCTCCAGGAGAGTCCAGTGGAGCAGCTACACCGGTGCTGGTGTCCTGTGCTGGTCTGGGCCGGGATACCCCACAGGATCTCCCTGCTCCTGCCTCCTCTGCACCTTGCTTCCTACCCATACCCCCAGATCCAGCCTCTTCTCTCCTGCTGCCCCAGTATCCCAGTTCTCCATCCAGGACATATCCTACTGAGAGCTGCAGCCCCTGAGGGGGCCCCGCTGGACCCTTCAGGCCTCACACCCTATCAGAGATGACAGACTCTTACCCCAGGGGCCCACCAGACAGCACGAGCCTCTCCAGGTCCAATCCACTCATCAGGACATAGACTCCTTTGCTCAGGGCCCCCAAGACATTTTCAGCTGCAAAGGGCAGAGGAAAAGTGATTATTTATGTGCAAAACTCAGCCCAGCTGCTGTCTGAGGACCCGTGTTTGTCTGAGGACCTGTGTTCTCCAGGGCTTGCAGCGACCAGGGCTGGAATGGGACAACCTTCAAGGTCCCTTCCGACCCACACCAGTCTGGGATTCTGTGACAAGGGACTGAATATCCTGCAGTCACATGAAATGGCCTCAAACTGGTTCAGCTTCCAAGGCCAAAGATCGGAAGGAGCACTAATGGCCAGAGTGCCAAGTGTGTTCACTTCCAACACTGCAGTGACGAGCCTCTCCAAGCTACCACAAAATGGAAATCCCGTTTCCATGAGAACACGCTGCTCCCTGCAGATGATTCCGGGGAGATGATCAGAGGACTGGGACACTGGCCTTTCTGATTTCACAGTGGAGGGGTCCAGTATAGTTAGAAATGCCAGATTTCAGCTGAAACTCTTCCACTTTGGCTTTTTTTGGTGGTGTATGGGGAGCAGGAGATCTCCTGGCTCTGCAGATGTGCAATCCTGATTTTCATGATTCTGGATAAGACATCTCCACTTGCTCTAGAGAGGCTGGAATTTTTCTATCAACAAAAATAGCCACTGGCATAACAAATATTGCTAATACAGAGGCCTCTGCTGTACTAACTAGTGGGGTAATGATGTCCATATTCAGGCCCTGACTCCAAAAGAACTCAATGTTACAGGCAACCCAAAAGCCTGTTGGAGAGTCTCCAGTGACAAAACCTTCCAGGGAAAGCAGCTCACCCACACATGAGATGGGAGCTCTAATGGGAACGAGTCTCCTGGGAAACCTCAGCAATGCTTTGGAAAAGCAGTGGTTGAGAGTTGGGTCCGTGAGGCCGAAACAGCAGTGGCCTGACAAGGGATGTGCTCCCTCCCTGCAATCCAGCAGACTGCACTTCCAGTTCCACCAGCTCCCTCGGAGGCAGATAAGATCTGCAAAGCCCTCTGGGTCAGAGGCTGAACATGGGTGTAATTAGTGATCCAACTTATCTGATCAGGCAGGAAACCGCCCCGATTGGAACCCAACTCACCGGGGATCTTGCAGTCTTCAAAGATCAGTTCACAGGTATTAGACCCTCTCATTCCCAGCTTATCCAGCTTCTGGGCTGTCCTGAAACCGGGCATTCCCTGCAAGTCGAGGCAGTAAAAGCACAGTTCAAACCTCAGTTCTGACAGACTGAGGAAAGTCACGAGAGGTCTGTGAAATTCCCGACCACAGGAACATGTGCAGGGTGCCAGGAGGGAGTCAAAGGGAACTGGGACCTACAACAGGGCTAAGGGCAGGTGCAGAGAAACACCCATACATGAACCCCGTGCACCCATTTTCTAACACACATAAATACTACATAAATAAATTGTGGGGACAGCTGCCAACAGAGCCTCTCCTACAGCAAGGGCTGAAGCTCTGCCAGTAACTGAACTATTCTAATCACCAGGTTAAGTCCACCAGAAGGTTTACTGATCCCTGAGATTTTACATGATTTTATTAAAGGTTCCTTTTCTACTTTTCAGGCAGAAAGTAGTTTGTCTTTGAGCAAGGAGCTGACAGTTCTAGAAGGGAAACCAGCTGGCTTTCAATGAGGCAGTGAGGGATTCAGCTTCAACAACCTGTGGGAACGGCTGAACCCACCCTCTCCACGATGAAGGCAGTGATCCCCCGGGAGGCCGGGACTGCGGTAACGTCAGTTTTAGCATAAACAATGAGCACATCTGCATCCGGCCCGTTGGTGATCCAGAACTTGTTCCCATTCAGAACAAAGTAGTCCCCTGGAAGCCAAGAGACGAAATCTGTTAGCTCACCACAGAGCAACACCAATATCCCCACTCTGTGTATTCCCAAACAGGACTCACAGAATCCCAGGATCACTTAGGTTGGAAAAGCCCTCCAAGTTCATGAAGTCCAACCGGTGCCCGCTGCCCACCTTGTCACCAAGCCTAGAGCACTGAGTGCCATGTCCAGTCGTTCCCTGGACACCTCCAGGGATGGGGACTCCACCACCTCCCTGGGCAGCAGGGGACAGGCCTCACCTTTCTTATCTGCTTTCAGCTTCATGGACACGACATCGGAGCCAGCGTTGGGCTCGCTCATGGCCAAGGCCCCGATGTGCTCCCCGCTGATCAGCTGGAAGAAAACACCACCATAAGTGAAAGGGGGAAAGCAGCAGCATTGTTTGTTCCCTCTTTACCCTCCCTGGCTGTTTTCCTGCACTGAAGCCCCACAGCCCCTGCTCTCTGCAGGAACAAAAGCGAGAGCTGCCGTTCCCGGCACAGCCCGAGCAGGAGCTCCCTTGTGCTGAGCTCAGGGAACAGAACCACATCCCAGTGGGATAAGAAGATGACTCAGCTCTGCCTGAGCTAGACAAGCACAGCCCTGCTTGCACAACACACGAGGAAAGTGCCAAAGAACCACGCAGGCACCATATGCCTCTGCCCAGCTCCTGCCTGCGCTTTGTGCTGCCCTTTCACATAAACAGGAGTTGGGGAACACAAGAGGCCAACAAGGGAGCAAAAAGGGCTGGAAAAGTTGTACACAACGTTTTCACAGCCCAGTCCCCCCACAATGGCAGATGGACACCCTCCTGTGCCTGCTCACAGCAGGCTCTGGCAGAGCTGTTGCTTTTTCTTTGCTGTTATCTCTTCCTGCCCTTTTCTCCTTGCCTTTTTCCCCTCCCTGTGTACTTCTATCCATCCTCTCCCCCTTTTGATCTCTATTTTTTCCTTAAAAAACAGACTCAGAGCCTAAGGTACGTTCAACCAATTCAACCCATGACTACAGAAGTTTCCATGATCTGCTCAAATCTAGTGAAGCACCTCTAAGTGCTCTGTCAGGAACCAGGACAAGTCAGGGCTGAAGTGGCTGCATGAGAATGAGGCGTGAGAATACACCTGAGCAAGGAGGACAGCCCGGGGTCACACATCTGCAGGGTGCACAGTGCTTTGAGGAAGCTTAAATCCAGTGGTCTCGGGCTGATCCTTCCACTGATAACCTCAGCAGCTGGGATTCAACGTGCTCATTGCTTTTCTGTGCATTGAAAAACTGAAATTCATGTAACACACCGGAGTCACGAACACCAGTGCCCCAAATGATGATGACGTTTCACACGTAGTTAATCAGCAGGCAAGTCAAGCATTTGGGCAGTGAGAAATGGAGAACGTAAGATAGGAAAGCAGTGGCTTTCACTCAGAGATCTCAAAACAATTTGGGGACTTGGAAGAGGATCACCAATGCCACCTCGAAGCCTCTTTTAGTAACACCGCTCCAGCCCTGCAGGGATGAGGTCAGTGTGGATTAACAGGACAACAACTGACCAGCTACAGAAGGGCAAGTTTGGTGAGCTCAGTATTCCCCAAGGTTGGGTGCCCAAATTCCGCTGGTGCTTCACATACAGCACACCGTGAAAGACGCCCATCCCTGCAGCCCAAACTCAGCTGCTTCTCAGCTTTCCCCCCGCTCCAGCCACGGACCTTGGGCAGGTACTTGTGTTTCTGGGCGTCGTTGCCGTTGCGCACGAGCTGGTTGATGCACAGGTTGGAGTGGGCGCCGTAGCTGAGCCCCACGGCCGCTGACGCGCGCGAGATCTCCTCCATCACCAGCACGTGCTCCAGGTAGCCCAGGGCAGAACCCCCGTATTCCGCTGGGAAAGAGGAAAGACCTCCCGTTACCCACCACACGCACCAGAGCCCAGGGGCTGGGCTCGGCCTCAGCTGAGATCCCGGACACTTGGAATGGTTCTGGGTCTGTCACTGTCTCTGAGCCGGGCGCTGCTGGCTCTCCCCATCCTCTCTGGATCTCAGTTCTCCTCCTAAAGGCACAGGGACACTGTTTCTTCAGCATAATCAACCATTTACTTGTACAGCACCGTTTATATGCAGAACATGCACAAGGACACGTCCCAGAAATACTGACGCTGCACAACGAGTCCTTATTGCCAGTCATCCTTAGAGGCAACCTTCATGTGACCATAAAGATTAAACCACCAAGTGCAACCTCTGTTAGGTGAGTGGACAAAGGAACACAGGCAAGACTTGTGAAGTCCACATGTGCTTGCCCCCAAACAAGTGAGGAATCCTTAGACTGCTCAAAAAACGGGGCACTAAGGACTTTTCTGAGCCCACAAGTGTGTAGGAGATCAGAATTTTGATGAGTGGCCAATTCAGAAGCAGAATGATGCATAAGTGTAACTGCTGTGAATTATACAAAGAATATGTAATTCACTAGTGACAAAAATGTGGATTTCAAGAGAGGATGAAGTGAGACAGAGCAGCACTGAGAGCCCAGCTGGGCATACTGAGCTGAGCCTAAAACTAGTGGTAAGGGTTAAGGTCACACGGTAGAACAAGGAGAGGGAAGGCAGAAAGAAGAGAAAGCTGAGAAATGCATAATGGCCTTGAGCAGCCAACAGCCTACACAAATATTTAGATATATACCTACCACACTTTATCTACACACAAATACAGTCCCTTCCCAGCCTAAATGCTTTGTTCTACAGTAGGAAGCAAGCGGTTGTACTGCTAAGGGAAGAGCTACATCAGGACATAAACACTGAGCAGCAGCGGGGGAGGAAACCCAGGAACACTTACTCATCACCAACGTGAGGGCTGCAAACAAGAGCAACAGGGGTAAGAGCAGATCTGTCTGTGCGCTCAGAGTGACCAAAGGGCTGAGCTCGGAGAGGTCCCAAATCCCTCCAATGAACCCCACAGCCACTGGCACCACGTGCAGCCTTTCCTGCCACTCGACTCATTTCGACTCCTGCCTTTGTCTGCAGGGCTTTTCATCCTCTGGAATCTCCTCTCTCTACCACAAACCAGAGTGTATGGGTTTGCTATCAACATCCTAAAAGATGGGGCTAACAGTTTCTCATATATGCCAAAACAAGAGAGCTTTCTATTAATTCCTATAAAATGGCTGGATTTGGTGCTTTCGCCTCAAGAGAGGCAAGGTAACTGTGAGCAGTCCTGATCCAGGATTGCTTTGCCCTGCAAGAGGAACAGGAAAATGATCCTGCCAGACACCTCCTCGTGTGGCAGAAGCCATGGTGTGACTTAGAATGATGCTGCCCTCTCAGAGTTACTCTGTATACATGACATACCTGTATTAGTGTTCCATGGTAAGTACGTATTTGCATTTCTTAACTCAGCACTTCATAAAGTTAATGGGAAATCACAAACAACATCCTTAGTTTTAAGAAGAAAACAAACAGCACTTATTCAAAATGCTCCTTTAATGGACTTGATGCACCAGTGCCCAAATATTTGATTGTGTATGCCCCTGTAAGACTCCACACCATCTCCACATCCTAAATCCCAGGTTCCACCTCCTCCAACATACCTGGTGTCAATAAAAGAATCACACAACTCCACAATCCCAAACAAGGTGGAAAATCCTGGGTGTAGGAGGGTTTGAGAGGTAAACCTTTGAGATCAAGGACAGGACCCGTGAGGGGATGGCTCACTGATATAGTGTGGGAAATTGCTGTAAGCCTCGGGCACATCAAAGGAGAAAGAAGGGAAGAGGGAGACAAAGCAGGAGCAGCAGCAAATGGGGAAGAGGAAAGGGAGAGAAAGCAGAAATGCAGAGTCTTCTAGCACTGAGAGAGGCAGAGGCATTATTTTGACATTGCTATTCAGTTGGATCCTGCAGAGGCCTTTGCACAGCCACATCTAGAAAACAGACTTGTCCACTGGGGAAGAAAGGCCCCATCAGCCCCTTTCCTCCACTCAGGGCTTCTCCTCGTTCCCCTGCCCTGGTGCTTTCAGCATCACCACACTTATCTGTAGCATTCATCAGAACACTTGTACTGACCTGGACAGGGCTCAATAAGGTTTACTCTCTTTTTCTTCTGGCTGTGGTCAGCTCTCCACCAGTTATCTTTTCAGAGCATTATTTTAGACCCCTTAACTTCTCCCATTACAGATGAACGTTTGTTCATGGATACTTTTACCTCTCGCTCTCCTTCTTCCGATCTTGTCTCGTATTAGAGACGCCCAAACATGTCTGAGGAGCGCACGTTACATCTGGAGGAACCGTTTCTGAGCAGTGCTTTTAAAAGGTGATAAGCCATTTTGTAACCACCCAGAGGGCTGACAAGGAAAAAGGCTTTGGACCCAGAGAAGAATAACAAGAGTTGGAAGGTTTTTTTAAAGACACAATGATAGGATAGAATGGATGTCACGTCAGAGACAAGGCTATTATGGACTGGAAAGCGAGAGTTTAAGTGGTCTCTCCCAGCAGAAGGTAAAAGGTAGGACCAGACTTACCAGGAGCTGTGATCCCCAGAACTCCCAGTTCTCCAAGTTTCTTCCAAAAGTCCTACAAACACAGAACAAGCAATGAGACCACAGTCGCAGTCGGGGCATCAGCATAACAAGTTTCCTCAGGGAGCCCACAGGACACATCAGTTTGTCTCTGGGATATCACATGGCTGAGGTAAATCCTTCGATACCTGTCGCTCCTGCAGCGCAGCTCCAGCCCCGGGGCCGAGAACTCGGGCAGGTCTAAGGACACTAGTTGTGCTACACAAGGCAGGAGTTGGTGGAATTCAGTGAAAATTCACAGGGCTAAAATTAATTCTGGAAGGACAGCTCCTAAGATTTGAATCTTTGCTCACTTTAAGTAAAATTTCTGTGAAATAGCATAAGTTCCCCATGACTAAAACCCTGGAAATAGGAAGAATTGCTGTGAGCTGGCACTTAAAAATCACTTCTTCCAGTGGTTTTTCTCTGATCTTCTTCCAGTAAAACAGGAGCTGGCAACTAAAGCCAAGGAAGTCTCCTTGGGAGAGATTAAAAAACGGGAATGTTACAGCCACGATGTAACACAGCAGGAAAGGATGGTCCTCACCACTGAGTATCCTGGTGGGACCATCTCCCTGCTGCTCCTTCCCTCTGCTGCACGATGGACACCCAGAGGAGCTCTCTTCACATGGCCTCTGTGTCCAGCAATAACATAATTATCAGGAAGTAGTCCAGAGACCCCAAAAAGTATCATTCAACAGCTCTGGATGATGCCTGGAGTGCCAGGGTAAATTTACACACTTCACTTCAAAGCCACACAGACATCCCTGGAAATGTCGGCATGAGAACTCTGGGAAATCCTGGCACACGTCTAGAGCTTTTTGAGTCTTGTGGATCTTATAAAATAGTCAGATCTCTTGTTTCCAGCAGTTTCCAAAGCACCCTGTGGCACAGAACTCATCAGGTTTATGAGGAAGGCAAGTTTCAGCTGGACAGTCAAACCCCACGTCTCAGCATTTGCACACAGTATTTTCACAACAAATCTGAGAGGAAACTCACGTCCAAGAGAGTGACTGAGCCAGGAAAACACAAAGCATGTGTTGGGCTCAACAGAGCCAAGCAGAAACCCCATGATAACAACCTAAACAAGACCATTATCCGTATTTTTTTATTATCATCTCTGGGTTCTGCCCCAGGGTGCTGAAAATTGGTAAACAAATGATAAAAGAGGAAATCATAGAAAGGTTCTCCGTGGCTTTTAATTTTGAAAACCTAATGCCATGTTCCTGTAGTGTGCACTGGCATTGTCTGGGCTAAGTTGCAGATCCAAGAACCCCCTTTTCCACATGTACACACGGAATACTTGCCCGCATGCCTTTGAATTCATTCTCCTGGTCAATCTGTTGAGCCTTTGGAGCCAAATTCTCTTGGCAGAACTTTGTCATGGTCTGTCTAAGCTGGGAGAAGAGGGGAGGAAAACCACACATATTACATCTAATCAATAAATTGTCATCTTTCCACAGGTCCTGCCAACATTCCTCTGCCAGGCAACTCCAGCATCCCAAACCCAGAAGCACAGGACCATAAGAAAATCCACGTTTCAGTTCACTGGCTGAAATACCCCATAAAATATGCCCACACTTGCCTGCCTTTCTCTGAGCCCTGCAACCAAAGAATTCTCTTTTTTACAATAAAGAGATATGTTAAATTTCCATGGCCACCCAGACCTTGGATTCCAGTACCACCAAACAAGCTTTCTCCCCACTGATGGATTAAAAAACTTAAAGGAACCCCAGAAACCACATTAGATACAGAACAAAGAATATGCTGAGTTGGAAGGGAGCCCCAAGGATGAAACTCCAACTCCTGGTCCTGCACAGGACACCCCAACAATCCCACCCTGTCCCTGAGGGCATTGACCAAATAGCTCAAGGAGCATTTGAGCTCTGGCAGCCTTGGGGCTGTGCCCACTGCCCTGGGGAGCCTGTTCAGTGCCCAACCACCCTCTGGAGGAAGAATCTTTTCCCAATATCCAGCCTAAATCTCCCTTGGCACAGCTCCAGCCACTCCCCAGGTCCTGTCACCGGTCACCAGAGCAGAGTTCGGTGCTGCCCATCGGGAAGGAGCTGTAGACTGTGATGAGGTCTAAGAACTATTATCCTAAATCTTTAGGTGCTCCGTTGGGCAGAGTAGGCTGGGAGAGCTGCAACTCTTCTTTTGAGAGGATCTGATGAGACCCAAGCGATTTGCTCCTTCGGTGACGTTTCTGAAGAGGACTGCCGATCCAGGAGGCCCAGCGTGGGCGCAGCGGCCGTTGGCCTGGTGGGGGCGGTGTTCCACGGCGAGGAGAAGCTGCTCCGCGTGGGAAGGTGTCCCGGCCGGGAAGGCCCGCGCGGGCCACGTGCTCGGGGCGCGCCAGTGCCGCGCGCCGCGCCCCCCCCGTGCGCGCGCGGGGAT
>VXAY01007401.1:317053-341084 GCA_013399855.1 Oxyruncus cristatus | reverse complement strand
GCCCGCCCCAGCACCGCCGCCGCCATGGCCGCTCCCCGCCGCGCTCCCGCGCGCACGCGCGGCCCCGCCCCGCTGCCCGCCCGGGAGGGGCCGGAGGACAGTCCTGCACTTTTAATGGAGCCAAAGAACCGACGGGACACACCGGGAAACACGGGAAGCCAGCCATCGCGGCTGCCCCGGCCCCGCCGCGGGGCAAGGACCACTGAACCAGGGGTACAACAGCAAACTCAGCCCCCAGAACCCCA
Source organism: Oxyruncus cristatus (assembly GCA_013399855.1). Taxonomy (NCBI): domain Eukaryota; kingdom Metazoa; phylum Chordata; class Aves; order Passeriformes; family Cotingidae; genus Oxyruncus; species Oxyruncus cristatus. Next base: position 340,839 of record VXAY01007401.1, on the reverse strand, counting down.
GTCCAGTCCGTCCTCATGCCTCACATCGCCAGGAGGTGCTCCAGCTCATCGAGTGTTGCTGAGTGTTCCTTGATTTCTGCTTGGAAGGAGGAATGGTTCTCCAGGGACCGCTGGCTCTCCTCCTCTGCTGATTTCCACATATCCATCGCTGCCTGGGGAGGAGTCAGGGCACACCACGCGTTACCAACACCAGCAGAAGGAAAAGCAAAACCATGTCCTAAAGCAGCTCCAGCCAAAGGATCTGAGCCCTTCCGCATGAACTAGGCTTAGTGTGGCATTCTTTACTTTGGTTGCTGGAGGAAAATGTCAATTTACCTGCAACCAAAGTAGAGCAAGTCTCATATAAGAGCTAATCAATGAAATAGCTTGTTAAGTCTCTTCCCAAGGACTGCAGAGCTGTAATTTAATTACTATTTTGGTCTGTGTATAGATAAGTATTGAAGCTGCTTGTGCTTGCACCCTTCTCAGATCCCGAGAGACTACCCAAGGTCACTGCTCTGCAACAGCTTCCAAGTTATATCAAATCCTCTGAACTCCAGAGTAACAACCAGGCTGGCAGCTTCCTCTATTTAGAAGAGGAGTAGCACAGTTTCCTTAACACATTTATATCAAAAAATGAATACTACAGGTTTTCATCTAGTTTATGTGGAGAAAAGAGGAGCAAAATAACCTTGCTGAGCACCTACTGCTCGTTGCCTGGTTGAGTCAGTGACAATCTTACCTGAAGCACCTCCTTCTCTTTTGCAGAGGTTTGGTTAAATAGCCTCAATTCTTCAACGAGCTTCTCAGTTAACAGCTGAAGAGGAAAATGATTTTTAATATAATGCAAATAAACTTGAGTCCCAGCAGATGATACAGCATCAGGAGGGAAGGGCAGAGACACACAGACCCCTCAAAGCCCATTTCAGACCTTTCTTACCATTGTCTGTTTCTGGCATTCCTGGATCTCCTTTTCCTGCTCCAAAATGTTGCTGCCTGTAACTAATTTAGAAGATGCATTAGAGAACCTGTAATACACAGATTATTCTAAGAACAAACAGCTTTTCAAAGTAACTTTCCACAGCAAGAGCAACTAAGTTAGTTTATCCAGCACAAGGCCTACTACAGGAAGCAGCTTTTACTCTTAAGCCACAAAAAACATGGAGTTCCATCAGTATTCCTTTAACAAGGAAGCACAGCCCAAATGTCTAACAGTCAGAACAGAAGAACGAAGAAACATTCTGAAGAATGAGTACCAGGATGTGAGTGAAGCGCAGAGTCCTTACCAGGATCAATGTTCCTGCTCTCTAAAATCACCATGCAAGTCTCCTGAAACTTCTTGAGCTTCTCAACTTCTTGGCCCAGGCTGTCATTCTTCTCCTTTAACTCCTTGATAGTGCTCTGCCATGAACACAGGTTGTGAGGGAAGCAAGTTTCCAAGGAGATGTCCTTGGTCAGCAGTACTGACACCGACAGCTTAACAAGTGCTGCACTGGCACCACGAATCACCCCTTGCCCTGTTGTCTCTACCACCACAGCAGATTAGGGTTATCCTTGCTCCTGCTTCCTGACAGGATTAAATACATTTACCACATCCCCACATCCCAGCAATTACTAGCCAAACTTGATCCTAGAGAAATTCCTCTTAGGCAGTCCTGGATCTTCTCTTTTGCCCCCTCACTTATATCAGTAATTCACGCACTGAGAAGCATGTAAACATTCAGAAGAAAAGGGCATCATATTTTTTTAAACCATGGCATTATTCCCTACACAATCCAGGTACTACCAGGCAATTGGACAAGCTGATCAACCTCCCAAGCTGAATGCAATTCTCCAAGAAATCTGTAAGCATGTGGATAAGGGTGATCCAGCTGATAGTGGCAAAAGCTTCTGGGACATTTCCTAGGAGGTCTCAGAGGCTCTTAAGGAAATCAAGCTGTGAGATAAGAGAAAGGATCATCTCACAGATTGAGAGCTAGGAAATAAAGTGTGATTCTACAGCCAGGGGGGCCTCCTGCAAGTGACAGAAATGGTGCTGAGTGTGTCCTAAAGTGAACTGTAGTGACGAAAATTCCAATTTCAGATCTAAACTTGATTCCAGAAAGTCAAATCTGTTTGAAACAGAATCCCCTGGACAGTCCCAGCTCTCTCAGCCTTTCCCAGTCACTTAATCATCTCTGTGGCCTTTGCTGGATCCTCTCCATTACATCCATGTCTCTTTTGTACTAGGAGCACAGAACCAGACAAAATATTCCCAGTTTGGCCTCCCTAGCACCGAGCAGATGGGAAAAAACTTGCTGAGGAATACAAAGATACTACAAGATTAGGCAACAAAGAGATTATTTACAGTTTCTCTTGATGTAGTGAGGAAACAGCTGGCAATGTCAAGGCTGTTCTAATAAAATTCCATACAAGTAAGTGTCTAGTTGTGAACTTGAAATATTCTCCCACGGTGAGTCTGAACTGGAATTAGAGCTCTAGTAACGTTTCACAGGGATGGAGATGCATTTTCCATCGCAATACACCTGCAGCTCTGCTGATTCCCAGGTTCTGGCAGATACCATGGGTGCCACAGGAGAAAGCCCAGCCCACCCAAACTCAACTGGCTTGTGATGAAAGCAGGAAGACAAGCAAGACAATCCTTAACATGATACTGTGGGGACCAGAATATAAGAATTACTCAATGATTTAATTATCTTTCCCACTTTCCTTACCTGTGCTCCTGTTAGTCTGGAATGTAGCTGTTGTTTGGCTGTTTCCAACAGCTGATTCTTGCTTTTCAGCTCTGCTTCTACTTTGTATCTGTTGAGAGCGCTGTAGAGTCAAAAAGCAAAGATTCAGGGGCAAAAAATACCAGTGTTGCACACCTTCTTTTGCTTACACAAATATGCCCTTTTTAGAAGTATTTGCTTTTGTTCCTGACCAACACATTTGACCAGCAAACTTGGCAGGAAAGCTGCACGTGGGTGAGAGGTCATTGTAACCCTCCATGGGTCACACCACAGAGAGGGGAGGAAATGTACCCTCGTGTCGCTGTCTTCCTGGAAAACTGCTCCCCTTTCTTGGCAGATTTCGGCAACCTTAAAAGACGGATAAAACACAATTAGCAAAGGACCACTGTGCTGCTGCAGATCAAGTCTGTTAGTTATACAAAGTCTGCAAAAATAAGCCATCTTTGGGACATCTGCCAAATAAATCCATGGATATTTTGCTTTTCTTTACCCTTGGTTTCCAGCCTTGAAGACACCATCCGCTGGAAGGTTTGAGCCAAAGTTAAAGTTGGGATCCTTGCTGAACTCTGGGTCTGCTGCTTTGGTGGCGAAGGGACCTCTCTTTGAAGGAAAGGTCATTTGCGTTTCTGCAAGAAAATCACACCAGTGAAAACACTCCAGTCTGGAAAAGACCCCCTTAAGGTCTCTCAAGGCTTCAATTTGAGGAAAACCAAAGTTATATTTGGCTAAAATGGAGACTTTAAGGTAGAAACAACTAAGGGCAATCTTCGAGCTTTACCCAGGATTAAGTGTTCAGAACAAGCCATAGACAGGTCAGTATAGACAGCCGTTAAAATATAATTACCAGGCTTGAACTAATGAGTGAAAGGGTGAAAGCGATAATATAGGTGTGATCATAAAAGTCTCATACAATATTCAACATGCCACAGGGTTACAAGCAATGCAGTTCAACACTGGACGTAAAGCAAACACAGCCCACTCAAAACTCTGTTCAGAGACCTTCATATTCCAGTTCATTATGAGCAGATAGCTACTAAAATAGCATTACAGAGAACTAGCCTTCTATATGGTTTACTTCCCTTAAATCACAGCCGCTTGAGTGTATAAAGCTTGGTTCACACAAAGGGTGTAGGAAGTTGTTTTGTTTTCTCCCCGAAGTTCAGTATATTCCCAATAACACACCCACGAGCACATTTACACGCAGTTTCCATTGATACAGCCCAGCACCCCTGACTTTAACGCTAAGCCCGGGTGCCTCACGTTCCTGAACTCCCTAAGCAGCATTAAAAGACCTATAAAAGCAAGAGAGTGGAGGAAGCATCTTTCAAAACCACTGGCCGCCGCCTTCAGCGGGCGGGAAATACACACGGTGGAAAGTCAAAAAGCGTTAACCTAAGTGCTAAATACGGGCAGAACAGTGGGGTGGAAAAAAGCTTATCACTAGGTTTTGGAGCAGCCATCACGGAGCAGGCAGAGCCGCAGCTCCACGAAGGTGAGGTGTGGCGTGCCGCCCGCCGCCCCGGCCCCCGGCCCAACCCCCCTGGCCGTGCCCGACGGTGCCCCCGCGGTGTCCGGCACGTACCTGCGGGCGGCGCGGGGCGGTGTGTACCGCTGTACACGGGGATGCGGGAGAGCTCCCCGTCCATGGCGGCCGCTCCCCCTCAGCCGCCGCCGCCGCCCTCCGAACCGCGCGCGCCGCGACCGTTGGGNTGGCGCGGCGCGCGGCGGCCGCTGAGGGGGCGTGAGGCGGGAGCGGCGCGCGCCCCCGCCCTCAGTTTCCCGCCCTTTTATTGCCTCGCGCCCGCGCCCTCAGTGAAGGGTCTTTGGGCTCTGCGCGAGGCTCCTTCCCTGCAGGGAACAGCCCGAGCGCTAATTCTTTCCTTCCTTCGCTGCCTCCTGCTGCCTCGCCCTCTGCTTTGGGCACTCGAGGCCGGGAGAATCCAGGGCTTTGCGGCCGTCGAGGAGACTGCGTCGTCGATGTGAAGGCATCAGGGCACTGAGGGCACCAGTGCCGCCTCTTGCATGTGAGGTACTATCGCCCTGCAATGCTGTGAGGTGAAAGGAGGCATCTGTATCAGATGTTTCTCGACTTAGAGACGTTTGCAGTGCTTTCCAACCTGGTTTTTATAAAGCATGGAAAATCCCTCCAGATAGCAATGGGCAGCGTCGTGCCCTCTCCCTCAGGGAAGGCGCTGCAGCCATGGTGGGTCCCCCAGGCCTGTGCGAGGCTCTTTCCCTCAGGGAAAGCTGGAGCATGATTCCTTCCTTCCTTCCTTCCTTCCCTGCCTCCTCCTGCCTCACCCTCTGGTTTGGGCACTCGAAGCCCGAGGATCGAGGGCTTTGTGGCAGTCGAGGGGATGTGGAGTGCTGGTGCTGCCACTTGGAAACAAGCTTGGGTGTGAGGTAGTAAAATTGCCCTCCAGTGCTGTAAGGCGAAAGAATGCATCTGTATCAAATGTTTCCCGACTTAAAAGACATACGTGCAGTGTTCTCCAAGGTGGATTTCCTAACGGGTGGGAAATCCCTCCAGAGAGCAGTAGGAGCACCTCTGTGAGGAGGGGGTTGCAGTCTGAGGGCGGTTCTGGCTGCCCAAACACCCTCCTGAACACACACCACGACAATTTCACTATAGAAACGAGAAACTGAAATATAAACAAAATACGAAAACAAAACTGACATGTTTCATATTAGCTTTAAAAGATCATAGTCCTAATGGCTGTCAGGGAATGACTGCCTGTCTCCTACAGAGCAGGGGCAACTTGTGGGTGTCAGAAGGCGTAAATATTTTGAAGATGTATACTTTCCTTTGGAAAGTATATTACGTGCTTAAAAGGTGAAGAAAATAACCCCAGTGTTCTTGGTGAAAATGAAGCATCACACAGATTTAGGAAAGTTTGCCATAAACATTTATTTTATGTCAACCTGTTTAGAGAATGTTTTACTGTTCAACAGATAGAGATTGGGAAGTGTTTGTTTTCCTGTTTGTTTCTGGTAGAGGGGGGAAAAAAAGTAAAATTCAAGATTCACTAGATATGTGAATTTTAAAAAATTACGTGTTTGTGTGGAGAATGCCTTGAGTGGAAACAGGCTGTGAGGAGGACACACAAAGCACCCGAGTCACAGAGGGGACGAGCACTCTTTTCTCAAGGGGGGAATTCGCACTGTAAAATCTTTGGCAGTATTACAATTCCTTCAGATAAAACAAACTGAAGTTGTTACTGGAAGTAGATTTGGGCTGGATTCTGCAGCCTCCTCCGTGACCAGGAAGAGGCTGTGTCAACGCAGAAGCCTCAAGGGGATTTTTTGTAATATCTGAGTTGTTTTGATGAGGTCTGTGAACCTGGGTTTTGCATAAAGTAGAAAATGAAGACTTTCTTTTCTTTAGTTAATCATACACTTCACAATATCTAGATTGTCAGTAGTTCAGTTTTGGATTTATTTTTTTTTAACATGAGCTCTCGTTCTCTGTCCTTAAATACCTGGAGCTTCACTTCCATATTTCTCTTCTCTGTGACCTTGACAAGAAACCAAAATGTAATCACCTGGTGGGAAATGACAAACCAGGTTTACTGGATAAGTCCTGCAGAACAGCTGTAACGTGGCACCATACACTGGAGGGTCAGAGGCTTGTACTCCATGAGGATTGCTCTCTCATCCTCTCGCTAGTGTCAGATCTGCTGGTTCTGTGGAAACACAGGTGTTTGCGCAGCTGAAATACTAAGAAATAGTCTCAGCTCAAGGAGAGGTGGGAGGAAAAAACTGATATTTACAGTTCCAAGGAGGTTTGGACTCGCGCGTTCCCCAGCAGCAGCTTTGCTCTCTGCAAGGTTTCAGCTGTTGTAGCCAGAGCTTTGTGCGCTGGATCGTTTGATCCAAACATCAGGCATGTCTGGTTGGCTGTTGGGTAACACGACTGGCCCCTCGCTCCCCAATCCAAACCGATTTTTCCACGAGGAGCTGTTCTGCTGTGACGCTGCTGGAGAGACATCAAAGACAGTCTCCCTCAGGTCCAGCCGCAGGGTATCTCTCTTGCCATTCAGGTAACCTCTCTCTGCATTACCGTAGGAGTCAGACAGCTCCAAGGCATCAGGACAGGAGCTGGCTGACTCAGCAAGCTTCAGGCCCTGCTCAAAATCACTGATTGACGTCTCGCTGGAGATGTTGAGCATGTCAAAGGAGCTGCCGAGGGAACAAAGGCATCTGTGAATTTTGTAGATGTCAGCAGCAGGGAGGGGGCTGCTCTCTGAGGTATAGTCTGGCTGCTGCTGGGCAGTGTCACTGGAACATTGGGATTTATTGAGCTCCCTGTCTTCTTCCGTGCCAGCTGGCTGGGTGTGGTCCAGCCCAGACCCATCCCACGCTTTCAGACTGTACTTTTGACAGCGACAATCTAGGCAGAGTCTCTCCCTGTGAATTTCTGCTTCTGAGGTGCTGTGCTTGTAAGGAGAGGAAGTTTGCAGGGCGGGACACTGGCACAGGCCAACCTGCTGGTCTCCGAGGGTCTCCTGCAAACTCTGTCTCTCTCTGTCCAGGGAGGGGCGTGTTCCCACTCCGGGGCATCTGTTGTCTTCAACTTGTACGTCTTCAGAGAGCACAGAGGGCCGGTTGGACAACTTGCTTGTGGAAGTGCTGTTGTCAAAACTGTCGCTGAGTTTCCTGGACAGGGGCTGGAGCTCGTATTGCTCATTTGCAGTGTTGGACTCCTGGACCTTCCGCAACCGGTTTTGCTTCTCGCTGCCCCCACAGGCAAAGTTTCCATTCAGCCCGGAGTCATCAGAGTAGTCTTTCATGGTGTGGGCACAAGGCCAGAGGATCTGCCCACAGTTCTTCTCGGGGCCAAAGAAGCAGCAGAGTGACTGGAAGAAGAAGCTGGCAAACCCACAGCTGATACAATTGATCATCATGATGAATATTCCCAGCTTCCTGTACGCCAGGACCGTGGCAGGCAACATGATGACCCCTGCAGAGAAGAGAGCAGAAGCTGCCATGGCCGTGGCACAGCTCATCTGCTTCAGGGAAAAGGCCACTCGGCTCAGGCGGTCGGAATGGGGGCACAGGTGGTAGGAAATGCAGTAGTTGACAGTGAAGTCAACAGAGAGACCTACTGCGGCCGAAATGAAGAGAGACTCCACTGCATTGAGCTGCCACTCCAAGAGGACCAAAAGGCCAATGGTGACCAGGACGGTGCCCGCGATGGCAGTGACGGAGAAAACACTGAGGAGGACGTTCCAGGTAGTGAGCAGCAGCACCACGAAGGAAACGGCTATGGAGAGCCCCATGACCACCATGGTTTCTGTGCTGAGACTGTGCTGCAGGTTGTACAGCTCTAATTTACTGGTAAACCATCCATTCTGAAGCCCCACGGGGGCAGTTTTCATTTCCTCTGTTACCCAGAGGCTAATTTCCTCGTAGAATTGTTTGGCTTTGCTGTAGTTGAAGCTATAGTGGTAAACAGTTTGAAACTGCAGGACTAAGGCAGCGAGATTTCCCTCCCCATCAAACCTGAGGCCCAGGTCATACGTTTCTGCCCCTTCCCTGCCCTCTTCCAGGAGCATCATTTTGATGCAGTGCAGGAAGACTTCGCCTCTGTAAGGGAAAGAGAACTGGTTACAGCAAAGGTTGAAGCTGTGGTCTCGCTGGGAGCACTGGCGACTGTCCATCCACCTGAGGAACTCCTCCATGAAGCACACAGTAGATTTTTGCTCTGTGTTAGGGTAATAGAATGTTTTGTTCTTCACTTTTTGGCAGAATTCCAGGAGCCACTTCTGGGCATCGGGGTTTTGGATTGTGAAGGTGGTGTCTGTCACTAGGGTGCCGTTGCTTTTGGGGTTGAAATGGTCCCCGTTATCCACAGGCAGAATGCCCCAGACTATGGTGACGGGCATACGCTGCCCTTCTCCGTGCTCCAGCCTCTCAAACATGAACTGGTGGCAGTACTCAGAGTCGTACCTCTCGAAGGGGTGGCTCAGCCTGAACACCTGCACAGATGATGTCTCCAGGGTAGGGAGCTTGAGTTTGGGGTTGGAACAGGAAATGTAGGCACCTCCAATGGCTAAGGCAGCAAACCAGCAGATCCAAATGTACCGAAACTTGATGACGCCGCAAGGCAGAAGCTTTTCAAAGAGCAGCTTGGAGGTTTCAGACAGCGTGTTCTGGAGCCCCCTGAGGATGTAATGGAGGGAGAGAGCGACTCTCTTGTGGCCACTGTTGTTCCAGTAGGCTTCTGGCTTGTAAACGCAGGTGGTTGCGATGTAGCGCTCGTAGAGCACGGCCGAGGAGGGCAGCCAGGTCAGCATGAACAGCAGGTTCACCAGCACCGAGGTGCCCATGTAGACGGCGAAGCAGCGGATGGCTGTGATGTTGCTGATGTAGCTGGCGTAGAAGGCAGCGCCCGTCGTGAAGGACGAGGCCAGCATGAGATACGCAAAGTGGTGCATGGTTTGACTCACCCACTGAGCGAGCCCAGCCGAAGGGTTCTGGCTCTTGCTGAGGTTCCACAGGTCAAAGAAGACAAAGGTGTGGTTGGCACAAATACTGCAGAGAATGATGACTGCTGTCAGGTTCACAAAAGGGAAGTAGGTGAATCTGAAGGCCACCTTGTACAAGAAGTAGGAGATCATCAAAGAACTGACAACAGCAAGCAGGACCATCAAGGTAACAAAGACTGAGCGTAAATAAAAAGAAATACTTAGAAAAATAGCTAATATTGCAAGTACTGGATACTTAGTATCCAGTAAAAGGTAGTGATGGAACAGTTTCTGTTTAAGGCCCAGGTCCATTCCAGTGATAGAGGTGTAGTTATCAAACAGATCCCAGGTTTCAAGGTTGTCTAAGTAGATCCCCATCATAGACGCACCTTTTCTTGTCGGCAGGAAGAGCAGGCTGTATTTGAGAGAGGGCACTTGGTACTCCATGGTCTGGGGACTGAGAAAGTCCCTATCGACCAGGAAGTGAAGCAGTTGGTAGATGGCATTGAAGCGGGTACATTTTTCAGGGACTTGGGCACACTGGGAGTGTTTCTGTCTGACGGCTGCAGGGCCTATGCAGGATGGGGTGAGGACACCTCTGTGGTAGTCTGGAGCACAGGCACGAAGCAGGGCCAGGGTGTGGGAGATGTCTCCCTGGGTTATCTCCAGGCACGAAGACCTGTTGTACAGGACAGCAATGTAGTTCCCCAGGGACCAGCTCGGGCAGCACTCGTTGGCTTCTGTGCGCTGGCAGAGGTCTCGAAAATGCACATGGGAGCGGATCTGGAAAACAGACCAGGGGCATCAGGACAGACCCTCTCTTGCAGCCCCGGAGTGTTCCTTGTTCCCTGCAGTAATCCTCCCTACTCCTCCTGTCCTGTCCTCCCCTTTCCTGTTCCTTCTTTCCCCTTTCCTTTTTCCCCCAGGTGTACCAGCCATCTTTTGCCATCCTCCTAAACACCATTTGCCTTTTCCAAAAATTAAACCCTGTTAATTATTTATATTTTATAATCACAGATTTTAAAATGTGGCTCCTATGGCAAACTCAGCTAATCCAATTAAAACTCCCACTTGTAAAACTTGCTGCCGGTGTCTAAGCTGATAGTTCCATTTCCATAATTAGGTTCTGCTGCCCAAAATCCTCAGCAGCTTCTGAGGGACACCTTTGACTCCTGGACCAGCTCCTGTTCAGTGTCTGTTTATTCTTGTTTAATTTGCAGCTGGCAGGTGGGATCATCCCTGTATTGCCAAGTAGATGAAAATGCTTTGGAATCCTCCAGGTGAAACCTGTTGTGTAGCTCACGTTCTTTCTGTCTGGCATCCTCTCAGCTAGACATCAAAAATTGTGGCAGACAGAAAATAGACAGCCTGTAAATGTGTTCTTGCTGCCATCACTGACCTTGTCTTGTTCCATTTGACACATGGACTGAATAGCTTGCAAGTTCCATAAGCTCCCAGCAGTTGTGGACATAAATACCAGCTGGGAATAGCTCTTTTCTGAAATAAAGAAGGAAAAAAAATATTAAAGAAAATGATTAGGTAATGAAGATGAATCAGCCAGGCTGTTTGGAGTAGGCTCTCTGTTCACAGAAAAAAAACCCCTCTCTGTGTGTATCTCAGTGTCCATAAGGCTGCTCTGGAGGGCTCCCTGCAGGGAAGCAGGTCACAAGACAGCAGTGAGTGGTAGCATGTGTCTCATGTGACCTCAGCTCTGCTCGTTGCCCATCTACCATTTACATTTTTCAGGAAGAAAAGAAGGAACAGAGGTGGAGGGGGGCATACGCTGTGTTTTCAGAGGATTCACTTTTGATGTGGGTGAATGGTAAAAGCATTAGTCCTTTAACATGTGCTTTTAAGGTGTATTTCTAGAGGGAAAACAAGAAGTATGGCAAAAGGTTAAGGAGAAACAATTCCTCTCCAGAATTTCTGAACAAGCTTTTTCTGACCACTCAGTTCTGAAGTGCTGGGAGGGCACTATCAGAGCTTTCCCAGGTGGAATTGTGCACACTGCTTGCTTCGTCATTTCAGGGTGTTCCCCGTGTCCCACACTCTGAGAGTTCTGTCACTTGGGTTCTGGGTGTGCAGCACTTAAGGCCCCATTGACATCTCCCTCACCTGGGGGACCACAGAAGAATCCGTCCGCTCCGTAGCTTGTTTCCACCATTCTCCGTGTCCTCGCTGCTTGTTCTCCCTGGGCAGGCTTCTGTCCCCTGCCCACGCCAAGGTCATCATAGCTAGCAAAGAGCAGATTATTGTTAATAATTGTTGCTACTATCTAGAGAACATCTGGCTGTGAGTCACGTTCACTGACAAGGGCCTCGTGCCACACACAGCAATAGGGAACCCAAATCCATTGCAGGCATACAGACTTTAACCTCTGCAGAGTCCTGGTCACTTTTAAGCATAGGATATATATTATAATTCACACAGACATCGTGGAGTGTTGAATGTGTACCTTTACAATCAACATCTCCCTCAAAGCCCCCCCCCGCCCCAACCAAACCCAAATACCTTTTCTTCTTGGCATAGGGAGAAAGGGAAAAGGTCTTCTTGTAGCCTGTGTGGCTCTCCACATTCCTCCACACAACGAGCTTCCTGCCAATGTCAGTGTCTCGTGGCTCGAAACCCTGCTCGAGGAAAAGGGCTTTGTCACTGCTCACACTTCACTCAGCTGTCCTTAGGCCTCCTCTGAGACGTGGAAACTGTGTTACTTCATCTTGGAGAGAGACACAAATCCAACTGCCCCTGGAACTACAGCATCCCAGACACGAGAGAAACAATATGTCTCCTTTCCCTTCCCGGCAACAATGGCTACAATTACCTCTCCCTGAGCTCCGAAGACTTTTCTCCTCCTTTTCAAGTGTAATGGTCCCTTACGGAAATGGCACTAATTTTCCACTTCATGGACAAACTCTAGGGTAATCTTATTTTTTCAGGATTCCTCCATTAACTGGAGGCAGGAATGACTTCAGGGAGTGTGGGATTCTGGATGGAAAACAGGACTCTGTGTGTGGTGCTCAGAACAGGGCAGGCTCTCGTTTAAAGAGCCTGATGCACAGGCTGTAGGAAGCAAAGCCGGATCCTCCATCCAATCTCTGCCTAGCCTGGGGGTAACCCCAGCCTTCCAGCTGTGGAAGGGGAGCAAAGGGAGCAATCCCAATTTGTGCTGGCAGTGTCTCTGCACCCAAGTGAGGGCACTGGTGGGAGTGCAGAGCACAGCTGAGGGATGGGCTGGTGGCTGCCACTGTCCCGGGCTGTGCTCTCCCTGTGTGAGAGAGGGGCAGCTGTGAGGTACTGGCACATTCTGCTCGTCCTGGAGGGATGATATCCCGGGTTGGCTGTGGATTTTCGCTATGTCCCCGTTGATATATCAGCTGCAGGGACTTACCATTAAGGGTTCTGAGAAGTCAGGCAGACTCCCGACGAGCAGCCCGGCGACGGTGCAGACCATGGCTGTGACTGAGCACAGCCCCAGCACAGCCAGCGGCCACTCCGCCACCAGCTGGGAGTAACTGCAACCAACAGGAGCACACAACAGGAGCTGTTAAAGGCCTTTCTGCTCTGGGCACCCAACCTGCTGTCCCACCAACGTGGTGTTAGCAACAGGAAGGAAAAAATCAGGGTTTCTGCTTCAAGCAGTCATTTATTGCGAGGCTTGGAGGCTTTCGTACAGCTGTTAGTGAACATATTACACCTCTAACTGGATGTTTGCAGGCCACTCTAATTAACTCGGGTAATTACATTTTGCTTCGCTGCATTTTCCTGCTTTTTCAATCAGAAATAATAAAAACCAGGCTCTAGTGTCTTAGGGCAAAATGAAGCTTTAAATGTTTAACTTCAAAGATTGCATTTAAAAAGATCTTCTTCCTTTTTTCCCCCCATTGTGCAATGTCAGCTGGTGGCTGCAACAGATTTCCAGCCTGGGTACCCTGAGAAGTCTTTGGGCTATTCCAAAGAGTCCCCTGAAGGCAAATAACCCAAGCAAGTCCATTGTCATTGGTCTGCATTCATGTATTTAGACATTGGTTCAAATTCATACATATTCAGTACAATAAGTATAATTTTAATGACATTTCACACATTTTTAATGAAATTTCTATGCCATCAAAACCTTTCCAGAGAAGCAGCTTCCTCTGGTCAAACTATTTTTTCCAGTTACTTTTATTCTGAAAGAGCTGGGGTAAAATTTTCGATCCAAGCTCTATTTTTCCTTTGGGACAAACTGTCTCCCATATAGGATGATCTATAAAAGTTACTTTCCCACAGTTTTTTACCAGTGCAGGTTTTACTGCATCAAGATATTTGTCTTCCTCAAAAATATGTGTTGAGATGTAAGATAGCAGAATGGGTTCCTGCTCTGGTTTGGCAGGTTCTGGGCACGCCTGTGTTCTGATGTATTTCTGAAATATAAGGAATTCTTTGTTCATAAATAGTTGACAAATATTTGGGTTTCAGGTATTGAAAGTCACAAATATTTGTGAAGGGAAGGGAAATATTTATGAACATTATGGGAGGTGGAATGTTCCTGTTTGCCTGCTGTTTTGCTCCTCTTGCCTCTGACTCCACTGCAGCTATTTCACCATTAGAAATCATCACAAGCACTTCAAACACCGAAAAGGTGTTTGGATTTGACATGACTTTGGATTTTTTTTTTGTAATTTTTTCAATTTACAACTGCCTTATCAAATTTGTTTTCATAGATGAAGTCTTTGCTGTTGAAAATGAACAAAAATTGCCCTTTATGCATTAGAGTACCTAATTTCTGGAGGCTGTTTTGGGTGCTTCCATGTTCCATTAACAGAAAAAAAAGAGAAAGAAAGGAAAGGAATCAGCTCCAGTGTCTGATGATGGAAGATACTTACCCAAATCTTCCAAACAAAAATCAGCTTTTAAACAGAAGTAGAAAGCAACTAAATTGTTTTAATTATGAAAAACATATTTAAAATCCTCTGTCTTTTGAAAAGATGAATTTAGTTCATGGGTGGGCTCTGCTCCTTATTGCTCATCTGATAGGACAAGCTGGATTAATCATGTATATACATACATACATATATATATACACACACACACACACACACATATATATAGGATTATTATATCTATATCTATATCTACAAAGCTCCTGTATGGGTTAGAGCCGGGCACCAGCCCAAGAACAGCTACCGAGACAATGTTGCTGTTCATTAATGCAGGTTAAATTGATCTTAGGAGCAAATGGAGATTTTCCCAAGGAGTGGGATGCCCCAGGAGCACTGATCTCCCCTCTGGGGCTGGGCCTGGCAAGATGTCACCCACAGTAACACTCTGCTTCTGATAGCAGGATAGGAGAGCACTGCTCACACAGGGGAGAAGGGCAGGAAGCTTTTGCTGTTAAACGTACCTTTTTGGCATCCTGAAAGCTTTGTCATGTCTGCAGACAGAAAAAAAAGATGTGTTTATTTATTATAGTGCTGCACTGATCTGAGCAGGTTAACCTGTGCAGAGCTGTAAGCACCAAGCTGAGCCAGTGCTGACACAGGCCTGGCACTGTGTGAGTTAGTTTAATGAATAACAGAGCCTTTTTCTCTCCCATTTTATCCAAACAGGATGGGAAGCCATGTAGTCTCCTCATTTTGCCCCTCTAAGAAAACTCCACGAAGTGTATTGGACATCAGCAGTGCAATCCCGTAGAAATCTCAGTGCAGCTCTTATCCATGAAAATCTGTCTGGTTTAAGTGCTTTTCTTCTGAATTCTTAAATTGTTTCTTGACAAAAGCAAACCTCTTTATTAAATCTCATGAGTTGGGCTGGCAATGCTTATAGATAGCTTTTAAATCCTGTTCAGCTTGGTGAGGATTTTCCCCAAAGGTGGCTCTCATTTGTTTCCCAGGCCCCTCCAAAGACAGTCTTTTTCCAGGCTAGGTGAGCAGAAGGCCAGTGGAGCTGCTAAAATTATTTTACCAGAATTTTATTCACAGAGGAGTGTTGTCACTCCTACTTGTAGGGCTCTGAGGAAAGAAATAAAGAAGCCTTCCCCAGGGGATCCAGGGTTTGTTAATGAATCCCTGAGGACAAGCTTTCCACTGGCATTCTGACAGAAAAGCTACACCTCAGTGGGTCACATATCTGCAGGACCTTTTGTTCTGCTCTCTGTCTCCACTAAAATGTCCCCTTGAAACATTCCCTGGCCTGGAGTGGCCTTGGGCTGAGCATAGCTTCCAGAGAACTGCTCCCACCTCTCTCCGTAGCTGTGCCAAGCTTCCCACAGCCAGTGCTCCCTTCTCCTCTCACCCTCCTCCTACGCTCCCACTTAAAGTGGGAGAAGGTGCTGCTGCACTTCAGCATCCTCGTGGGACAGATGGCCCCACTCCATTCCAGCAGCCAACTGGTGACCTTGAGGCAACTCTTCCTTCCTGGCCTTCGTATGAGTGGGAGAAATGGAAAAGCAGCAGAGCAGAGTTCCCTGTGGCACAGTCACTCTCAGTGACTCGTGATAAGTGCACTGTGTTTCCCTCGTCACACTAATGCTCTGTAGATTCAGGAGAGAGAGAGAGGAGCGAAGCAAAATCCCCCCCAGATTATCAAAGCGAGTCTCTTCCCGGCAGCGCGCTGCCCATCCTGTGCTAATTCCCTCACAATAGCTCCTCAAGCAGATTTGCTTGGATTAAAAACCCCATTCTGGCATTATTATGTTATCACTTTTCTGACTGCTGCTGCTGTACACGCTGCCAGGATTTGCAATCCAGCTGTGTTTCCTACTTAAATAACCTGTTATGGAGGACGTGGTTGGCAATTTTGTTGATAGCCTGTGAGCAAAAAAGGATCCAGGAAAAGGATCCAGGCTACTCTGACTGCTGTTGCTCTACACTCCAAACGAGCCAATTAAATCCTCTGTTAATGGCTGGAAAATGAGACTGTAAAGGGCTTTTGTGCCTAACCCTGTAGTGCTGTATACAGGCAAGGAAGGAATCCTGTGCCATCTTTTATCAGGATTCAGTGGCTGCAGCAGCAAAGGACTCATGGCTCTAGTGCCAAGAGTGGACTCCAAGACGGACACAGAGAGGAAGGATGGTGCTGGCTGGGAGGAGCAGAGGGTCCAGCTCAGGCTGTTGTCACCCAGCTCTGCATACCAATGAGGTTTGCCTGATTCTGTCACAGACAACACCCTTGGTGATTCCCAGCCTGCAAAACCAACTGACCTTCTCCCTTTTGTATCACTCACTGCTCAGCTGCTGCTCCCATCCAGCGCAGGCAGCAGCTTCCATGGGGGCAGGAAAAGAAATGAACTCTGCTCATATCACTCTACTAAGATAAAGGATTGGCAACTGGGTAGCTTAGAGTGTGAAGGGAGAAAATACAAAGGCGAGAGAAGATGGGCATAATCACAGCTGTGTGGCCTGGGAGCAGCTGAGTGACCTTGGCTTTAGCCAGCGAGTCCCTTGAGAAGGAAATCCCTGGGGTCCCTGCTGTGGAACTGGCAGCTCTGTGTACACCCACCACAGAGGTGGAGAGCAGACTGGATCCCTCTGTGCGTTTTGGGGCAGCTGAAGAGCAAACCCATGGTTAGTGCCTCCTCATTCAGACCCTGCTTATCCCTCCCGCTTCCCCATCACTTAGGCCGGGAGGTGCTTTTGGAGCTCCTCTCCACGTGCCTCTTACCTGACTGTGACAACGTGATGCTGCACCGGCCGCCGCTGCCCGGGGGACCACTGTTTCCAGGGCGTTTCCGGGGCCTCGTGATGGGAAGCTGGCACGGGCTCCCCGCTGGAAAGGTGGGAGCACAGCACGGGCCTCTCGCCTTGCCCAGGGAGCGAGGGCAGGCCGTAGCTGCCCCGGGGCTCCTCCTGGCTGCAGGGGTGGTACAGGTGGTGCTGCTGCAAGTCCTGGGAGCTCGATGGCACCTGGCCATTGGACTGGGTGGAGACTGGCCCAAGCGTGTGGCTGGAGGAGGGCAGGTTGTCCCCCCCCAGCCCGGGGGATGCGGGGATGGGGCAGTGATGGACTGGGCAGATTCTTTCCCAGGAAGTGCCGCTGTAGCTGAGCTCAGCGTTCCCAATCTCTGGCATGGCAAGGCAGGTCTGGCAAGGTCCTGCGTTTTGTTTTTCTCTGTGAGAGAAATGAAGGGAAGGTAAAAGAGCGGGAGGCTGAAAGGCTGCACTGGGGAGCCGCATCCTGAGAACTGGAGACTCTCACAGCCCTCCCACAGAACACAAATGTCAAACCTCACCCACCGTGTGCTGTACTGAGCCAGCTTCAGGGCTGAGCTGCACTGTGCTTCTTATAAAGACATTCGTGACTCTCTCAGGGATCCCAGGTGATGGAGAATCCTGGAATGCATCACATCTTTGTGTGTGTTGCTCCAAAAGTTTGGAACATTGGGTAATATCCCCCCAAACAATTCTCCAAGACCTTTCACTGTGGAGGGGGCAGAACATGCTGACTGGTGATAATGGCAGGGTCCTAACTCTGGACCATGCAGGGATTACAGAGCCCTGGGGACACAAACCAAAGGAATCTGCATGTAAAGAAGCCACTCAATTATCTGTGCTTCTTGGGAGGATTAATTAGTGTGATTGCTCTGCAGAAGGACTGGCGCTGCTCCATGTTGGGACAGCAGGAGAGTGAGTCATCCCTGGCACTGACACAGCCCAGCAGTGAACCCGGTGCATGTGACTGTAACAGGGGCTTCAGCCTCCAGCCTGGCACATTCCATAATCGCTCCCATGTCCTGCAGGCTCCACTGGGCTCTTCAGGAACATTTTGTACACATATATCCCAAGGATGGCAGCAACTGAATTTATGGGTCTTGCCTTGTAGGAAGGGGGTGGACTGGGATCTCTCAAGATCTTTTGAAACTTGACTTTCCTCAGGCTACTCAGTTTACTGGGACGAAACATTTGGAGGCTCCAGTTCCCAAGTAATGAGGTCTCTGCAAGATACGTTTTCTTTTCTCCAAGGAATTAAAACCATTATTTCATTCTCATAGTTCTGAATTTATTGGAGCCTGAGAGGTTTTGCTTAGAGAAAGTTTGAGTAATACTTTGAAGGACTGCTTAATCTGTGTGACACCAAAAATTCCTTCACACACCATAGACTGAGATCCCCCTGCCCCCCCGAAATGCCTTAGGAATTGCTGTCTCAACGGATGCAAACACCAGCAGTCCTGGTCCTTGTTCAGAGCACGTGTCATGGTCCCTAGAGCTGAATTATGTGTCTCGCTGCAGTGTCTGGCTTCGAAGATTAAATAGGACGAACAGTTCAGGCCTGCCAGAACCACAAAGCGTCTCAAGTCATCAAAGAATTGCAAGGGCTGGAGCAGGACTGCAGTGAGATGAACTTTAGCCTGAGGCACCTGATGTGATGTGGGAAAAAAAGAAGGTGAATGTTGGGGAAGGAATGTTTTATAAAACTTGCAGAGTCCCTCTTGTTTCTTTTTCACACGGCCATGGAAAAAAGCAGAATTTTAGCAATTACAGGTCTCTGGAATTGTACCTAAGTTAATTGACAAAAGGATTTGAAGAATAGTATTAGCTCAGTATTGCTTGAAAATTCCTATTTTTTCATGAAAGCAGAACATATTGGCCTTGGCAGCCTGTTTTATGTACTTTGCAACATCAATTGAGTTTATCAACACTGATAATCTATATTTCATGATTGTACAAAATGGGCTTATTTCATTAAAATCGTCACAGTGGAGTGATGTTTGTGGTAGCAGTTACGCCAGTGCTGGTGTGGAGACTCGTGGCACAGGCATCACACTCAGCTTTACTTGCAGACTGTACCAGCCCAGGGACCAGTAGCAACAAAACCCCGAGGGATCAGTCACCATCCAGTGGTAATTTTAGTTTCTAAGCCAGAAAGCAGAAGCAGCAGTTACAACACGGGTGGCATGTTCCTTACGATGACAATGACTTCAGAAGCCATGACTGATGTGCAAATGCAGAGTGGCTTGAGAGAAGTCAGGGTTTGTGCTGAAGCAGGTGCCAGAAAACCAGCAAACCTCTGTGAGATGAGGTCGAGATAAGGTTGTCCCCAGCACCTGCAGTGCTCGGGTGCCTCTGCTCTGCAGCCCGGAGTGCTGGTAAGGCTTGGGCTGGTTCAGTGCAGCCGGAGGCAGGAGGTCCTGAACAGACTGTGCCAGTGATATCCCACAGAACTTGTCAAATAACATCAGCAATGGCCTTGCTGTCCTGTCCCAGGTGGATTAGTGGCAGGATTACCTGGCCTTTCCAGTGTGTGATTGGTGTGAGAGCTTTGTGTAAAGGTGGTTTAGAGCAGAACTTGTCAGACATGAGATTACAAATGTAATGCCAGCAGAGCTGCTCGGGAAATGTAACCTGAAGTCTTGTTTGGGGTTGTTACAGCCTTATCAGAGCCAGCCCTGCACAGGGAGGATTCAGATGCAGCACAGGGCAGGAGCACTGCAGACAGGCCAAGGGAAGATTAGGGTCTGTAGTAGTCAATGAATAACGTTACATCTTTTATTAGTCATTGTCCTTCCCTGTGAATTCTGGAGCCAAACTGACGGGGAGATGCTAAACACCACAAACCCCACAGCTCTGGGGAGCTGCAGGGGCAGAGATGGTTTGGGAGAGCTGGCCTGGAGGGTCCCTTGAGCCACTCTTAAGCCTAAAGTGTAAATCACCTCATCTTCCTGGGTGTCCAGTGACTTGGTTGGAGTTTGTAGTTTTGTATTACAGGGAATTTTCATCAGAGAGTTGAGGTCATGGTAGTGTTATGCTTTGGGAAGGTCTAGACCTTTTCTCACTCCCTTTTTGATGCCTCTGAGTTACTCTTTACCTTGATCCTGTTGTGTTTCCTAATTTCTGTACACTTTAAATAGGTGATGCTCTCCTACAGTGCATAATAATTCACAGAGACACTGCTACACTAACAGCTTGTGTTTTGGTGTTTCCACACCTATACAATATTTCTGTTCTTTTTTTTCAAAGCAAAAGCAAAATTTCCTTTCCTTGAAACTGCTGGATCTGCACTGGAATCTGGTACTAAATTAGTCTGTCTGCCTCATCTGAGGGTGAATATGTAACACTGGACAGAACAAAAAAGCTTTCACAGAACACACTTTGAATGTGGTCAGAGAGAGGCAGGAGGCCATGCAATGAAAAATTCCTCCTACAAAAGCCCCTCGGCTACAAAACCTCCTAGTGAGGAAAGCAGATGCCAAACTCTTGGATATCACAGATTGCCTCCGGGTTTTCTGCACAGACATTGGTAGGTCTGAGTCTAATATTTCCCATGAAATCCCACTCTCCTTGTTTGCCATCTTTGCTGTGAAACACTGTCAAGTTCCTCTCTTCCCCCGCGCCTTGTCTCTTAACTCGATTCCTGGCCTGCTCAGTGACTCCAGATTCTGGGATAACTTTGACCACTTTGGATTATTCACTCGTGACTCCTATTCATTATCTCCTTTTCAGACTAAACAATTAGGTCTGTCAATCACCCTCCAGATATGAATTCCCTTATGCTCAACCCTCTCCAATTCCATGACGATGTGACCTTGGTTATCCACAATCTCCAGGGAAACCTGGAGCTGGCAAATAATGATCGGTTGGGATAATCACTGCTGGCAGCTCTGCAGAGGTCGAGTCTCCACGTGCTGCTCTACCAATTAGCCATAGTGCTGCTGAGCTTAACCTTTGGTCTGCTGAGCTCTGCACTAGACATGTGAGCTGGTCTGTCTTTGCCTCGCACCATGTCACTGTTACCTTTCCGGGCCCTCAGGACCCTGAGCTGGGCTGGAGAAATGTTTCGGGGGGGTTCTGATACCTGTTTGCTGTCAGGCACGAGGAGGGGAGGGCAGAGCACCACACTGCACTCTGCTTACCGTGCTGGCACTGACAAAGACTTTTAACATTCATGGGCTGTGTCAGATATTTGATATCTTTGGGTCTAAGGGAGCAGAAATGGTGTCTCAGTCACGGACAAGCCTACAGAGGCAGCTGACAGCCTGTGTTTTCTTATCCAGGCTCAGCTGGATGCAACAGAGAGATGTTGGGAAAGGAGAGAATGAGGAGGTGGAGGGAAAGGTACGCACGGGGGTTAACTGCTGCTGTTACTTGTGTTTCTCACGCTATTTGCTTCTCCATCTCTTCCCCTGGGATGTCTAGACAGAACAATAATCCAATTTATGGGCCTGCCCGAGTCACTCTGAGCGCAGCAGTGCTTCTCTGAGCAAGTACCAGGGCACATGGAGCCTGCCTTGTGGGGTGAACCAGCAAAAGGACTGGAGCTTCTTCCCACAAGGTTGCAGGCATGGTAAGGCCAGGATTTCTAAGGAGCCAGCTTTCTGCCATTCCAGCTCAGCGGGAATGTGGAGCAGTGCTGGGATGCAGGGGCTGTGGCAGGAGTCAAGGGCTGAAGGCCTTGACTCCACCCCTGGCATGGGGTCTCTCCCTCTTGCAGAGAATGGCATCCTTCTGCCTCACCGCAGGTGGCTGCAGGACCTGGCTTTAGGCTCTGCCTGCCCGCCTCAGCCCCTCGGCAGGAGGGTTTGCTGCAAACATGCCGTGTTGGCTGCCTGGTCCCAGCACATTCCCCTCCGGATGGCTTCGCTCTGCTGCGCACGGAGCCGAGCTGGGGCACAGGGAACTTTTCAGGGTAGGGAAATGGCACCATCGGGTCGTCTTCCCTTTCCTAAGCCACTCTATTTTTTGGCACTCTCTGGACTTGCTGCCCCTGTGCCACACAGCAAGAAAGCACACAAGGTTCTCTGAGAGAAACGGGCCAAAGATATCCAGCCCTTTGCAGGAACGGCTCCTTTCTCGGACTGCTAATTCCACCCTTGTCCCCAAGCCCATTTCTATAAGTCCTGCTTTTTTTTTGTAATAGATCATCTCCTCCTTTGCATACTAAGGAGAGGATCAGGAAAGCAGCACTTTGCATATGAAAGATGGGAAACACCTACCTAGTGAATGGAGCTGTCTGATGCCTGAGTCAAACTACAACTTCTCCTGCTGACAGAGGAATCTCAAGGGGGCATAAAAACAAGGAGAGAAATGGCAGGAGACTGTACCTTGCCTACAGCAAGAGCCTTTTTCCCCAGGAACCTTTGCTTAATTAGACATTAATAATTACAAAATTTCATTCATTAAAAGAAAAAATCTAGTTTTATTTTTTCCCTTTTTTTCTTACTCTAGCAAGGTTTTGTTTGCATGTCAGCTGTACAAGTTTTCCTAAATGAAAAAGAAATACAAACTCTGAATGAAACCCATGTGCTATAGGTCAGCTTCCATCTAGACTAATGGCTTTTTCCTGGAGAGCTGTAAATGACTTTTTAAGAATGGGCTTTTATAATGGAATTTAAATTTCCCTTTGAACATACCACCAGCAAAACAGCAGTGGAGCTCTTGAGAAAGAAAGAGCTTCTTTGACCGTGTTTTCTGAGGAGATAAGAGCGCCCTTTCCCAGGGATTAGGGAAGGGTTCATTGCGTTTCACTGTCACCTCGTTATCCAGCTCCCTGTCTTGCTGATGGGGAGAGACAGGCACTCCTGAGCAATCCATCTCCTCCTTTGGCTGCGGCAAATCCTTGTGCACTGAGCAATTCCTGGGGAGTTGCTGTTTGTTTGGCTTTCTCAGTCTAGCAGCGGATTGTGCGTATCCTTGAGAAGACCTACAGTCTTTTTGTTAATGAGACTCCTGAGTATGTTAAATCGTCATGAAAAATTAATGAGACTGCAAAACTCAACTTCCCACGTAGTCTGCCAGGAAAAGTTTAGTTTTATAATCCTCTCCATTGACTCGTGTGAACTGCCTTACCTTTACCCCCGGCAGCTTCTGCTGCTGTGGGTACAGGTGTGTGTGCTGGGATAGAGCCAGACACGGAGGGCTCCAGGTCCCCACCCAGCCTTCAGTGCCAGAACAGCTCTGGCTGCGTGGGAAAAATCACTTTTTGAAGAAAAAAGGGGTGAAATGAAAAGGGAAAGAAAGCCCCACCTTGCCATCCCAGTCTGAAAGAGGCCGGGAGGAAGGTGGTGTTTTCTGCCATCTGTGTTTTTCTGGTGATGAGTTGAGCATTGATGATGAGGAGCCTTGGCTAGGGCAGAGGGTGGGGACCACAGAGCTAAGCCTGAGTGAGCAGCAGGGTGAAATTGCAGCTGCCAACCTGGTTGCAGACACCGGGTCAGGAGGCATATGGCACAGGGCTGCAGGGCTGTGTGGGGGAGATCTCTGGAGTGAAACCCACGTTTGCCCACAGTGCAGTGAGGCTCTGACTGAGACACGCTGCACTTTCCAACAATAGCGTTGCTGCGGAAGAGAGGGCAGGGCTCACCATGTTGCAGGATAGAAACGTGCCCGGGAGGCCAAGCCGGGAAGCCCTGCCGGCGGGGTTGGCTCCGCATGGTGTTCCTGGCCCCGGGCAGGAGCAACCAGGGCCCCGGTTGGGCAGCGCACGCCGCCAGAGCCCGGACCGCGGGCGGGCAGCTGGGCGAGCAGCGAGGGGCTCTGCCTGCGGGACACGCCTCAGTGGGGCTGGGGATCCCCGGACCCGGGAAAACCCCGCTGGCACCGACCACCTCCCACCCACAGAGCCGGCAGTGGCGGCAGCTCCCACCCGCCGGGGCACCGGCTCCGCGCTCCCGTCCCGGCCCCGCAGCTCCTACCTGGGC
>VXAY01007401.1:268919-316713 GCA_013399855.1 Oxyruncus cristatus | reverse complement strand
CCACGGCCGCGGAGGCGGGGCGGGTGCGGGGGCGCTGCCGCCGGCACCGGCAGCGCGGTGCGGCTGCGGGGGGAGCCGTGAGCCCCGGGGCCAGCCCGGCTGTCGGGGACGGGGCTGAGCGTGCGGGTCCGGGACGGGAGCTCGAGACACCGGCCATCCTTTGGGTGACTCATCCGCGCGGTTGTGCTCCTGCTTGGCCCGGGCTGGGACTGCTCCCAGAAGTGCTCCCGGCCCTGTGTGGCAGGTGCAGAGCAGCGTTTTGAAGTGTTGGGTTTAAGCAGCATTAAATAAGTTAATGATTCGTTTAAATAGGTGGTAGTTTTGAAATAACTGAGTTGAAAGTGTGGAAAACATAGGGAGGTCAGGCATGTTTCCTTCCTTGCAGGATCCTGCTGTCATTGTCTGTCGATACCACGACTTTGCACTGAGTTGGGTGGTAGCCCCCTTGTGCATGGGGAGGACTTCCCACAGAGCTTGTGGAAGGTGGCTGCTCCGTCCACAGCCACTCCCATCCCCATGCCCACAACACTGTGTAGGAAGGGCCTGGGGCTTTCTCGTGACCGTGTGTCTGGCCACGGGAGTGACGGTGACCCTCTCCCTTCTCATCATCCCCTGTGTGGCTGTGGGGATGGCTGTGACCTTCTCCCTCCTCACAGCCATGCCTGTGGCTCTCACGGTGGCAGTGACCTTCTTTGTCGTGTGGGTGGCATCATTTTGGTTCACACATACAGAACAGCTGAAGCAAAAAGAGAGAGTATTAGAGCGGAGAGTATCCTATAACTCCCACTAATCCTCTAGCTGCTTAGAATAAGCCCTTCCTGCCTTAATGACTTAAATGCCCAAGACAGTTTAAAGAACAAAAAGCTTTTCCTAATGCCAGGGTGGGTGACTCTCTCCCACCCAAGGCTGATGCTCTCCAAACCCAGCAGGAGGGAGTTTTGAGGACAGGCTGCGGCAGTGCCGCTGTCCCAGGGCGGTGATCCCTGCTGGGCTGGGCCACAGGGGCCCATCCTGCTGCTCTGAGCCTTAGCCACAGAAATGTCACTTGCCTGGTAGGATCAGATCCACCGTGAGGAGCAGCTCCAGAGCAGCTTGTATTATGTGGCCCAGCAGGAAAGACTGAAACCTGGTATCTGCTGAAAAGACTGGCTGGCATTAATGTGGTGACAAGGACATGGGTGATATTTTCTTTTCTTTCTTCCCGATGCTAAATAATAATTCCTGCAACAGTAATGATAATAATAAAGCCATGGGAGCTGCAGGGATGGTGGGAATCAGCTGGATTACAAACATCCCACTGCTTCTGACAGACAGGCACATCTTAGAGCTGTAGTTTGGCTCAGCCCGATGTGTGAACTCCTTGTCTGGGAAGTGGGGGTGCTCACGCTTCCTCACTCCCACAGCTTGGCAGCTTTGCTCTGTACCGCTGCAAGGTATTCAACACACAGATTCATTATTTTTAATTGCCCTTAGCCAGGGGCTACAGCCAAGCTCATGCTCCCAGCTGCCCAAAGCCCTGCCCAAGGCAGTGGGGTGCCTGTGTCCCTCCTGGGGCTGTTGCATGGCCAGGCCTGGAGCACTTGGCCAGTACCTCACCTTGGCTGTTCTTTGCTCTCCATCAGTTTGGAGCTGGCTCTTTGCCATGGCAACCCATAGTCCAGACCTGCCAGCATCAGAGAGGTCCCCCCGGTCCCTGGTGTCCCTCTGGAATGACGGAAGGTGGAGGAGGGTGAGTGAGAGAGACAGGGAGAAATATGATCCAAAAGAAACAGGAGGAAAGAGAAAAATAGCAAAAGAGGAAGGTATAGGGTCAGGAATATAAAAAGAGACAGACAGTAATGGGTCGAAAAGAGAAAAATGCTGGTGAGCAGAGAAAGGGGAGAAGAGGAAGGGAGAGGGAAGAGGTGAAGGGCACACGGGTGCACTGGAGGTGATGCAAGAGGCAGCTGAGGGGTGAGGCAGGTTTATGAAGCTGCTGTGCTGCAAAAGCCCCTTATTGCTTCTCCCAGCTCCCCTACTCACCACCCACTTGCATTTCTTCCACAAGCAAAATGCAAAACCCTGCTCTGCAGCATTCCCCTGCCTTGAGAGAAGCCTGAGCCAGAAGTGAACATGGCACTTCCCTTGCTGTGTGTGTGCAAAGTCCCCC
This sequence comes from Oxyruncus cristatus, assembly GCA_013399855.1. NCBI lineage: Eukaryota > Metazoa > Chordata > Aves > Passeriformes > Cotingidae > Oxyruncus > Oxyruncus cristatus. The sequence goes on along the minus strand of VXAY01007401.1, from coordinate 314,564 downwards.
CAGTTTGAGGTGCCTTCCTCTCCCACCACAGTCGATCACAAGGCTCCAGGAGTACAAGCTAATTTTAGGAGTACAATCTGGGCATATCCTTAAAGCAGTCAAAGGAGGCAGAGTAAGGATTTCATGTGATGGGCAGGCAGACATGACCAAGAGCAGTTCCCAATGGATTTGCTTTGCACTAGTCACAGTTCAGCGTGGCTCATTTCACGGTGCCCTATCCTACCACAGTGCTTTGAGCACAATTCGCTTCCCTTCCCTGTAACTCAGCATTTCCCCGAGCAGAATTTGTCTCTGTTCAGGATGTCCTGGCTCTGGTTACACAGCTCAGCATTTCCCACCCCGTGGTGTCTGGGCACGGCAGGGCAGGGCGCTGGAGTGGGGCGGCCCTGGGCTTGCAGTGCTGGGCAGTCTCTTGCCAGGGCTAACACTTGCCATCGGCTCTTTGGGCTTGGATCAGTTCATCTCCTCTGCCACTGTCACCAGACAGTGCCCCCTCCCAGCTCCAGCTGGACCTTCACCTGGACCTGCTGCCTGTGCTCACGCCCACCTGTGGCGGTGCTGGGAGGGACTGGCTGGGGTGGCCCCACTCCGGGAATCCAGGAATCCCTTTCTTCCAGACCTGCTTGGCTCTTGCCCTGCAGTGCGGCAGCAGAGGAGCTGTCCCCAGTGTGTTGACAACTCAAATACTGGCACTCTCTGACCTCTCTGTGCTGGTCCAGTTTGAGACCGGTGGAGCAGATCTCAGTACTGTTCTAGGGGAGGCAAGATTTCATCCCCTTATAAAAAAAAAACAAAGAGTGAGCAGGAAGGACAAGCAAACAGGGGCTCCCAAACTGTTTTAGGAACATAAATGCTGTCCACAAGACAAGCCCTTCAAGCTGAGACCATCCTTCATCCACAAGAATGTTTTCTTCCAGAGCGCCTGGCAAATCACAACGGGTGAGTCAGCAGGACGGAGGCAGAGAGCTCCGGATCAGTCTCTGGTTGGGGATCCATCCCTGCCTCTGCTGCTGCAGGCAGTGCTACCCTCCATCTCACACTTAAAGCTGACAGCTTGCAGTGCTGGCACCACCATGACGTTTTGGACAGTGTCAAATCTCCCATGCCATGATTTTCATGGGCACCCAAGCCCTCGGAGTCACCATGGCCAGGGCAAGGCTGGGGCTCACTGCGCAGCTGCCTCGGATTGCAGCAGCCTGCTGGTTTCCAGGCACTGTGCAATGGCTCGTGGCTCTGCAGCCAGCTCCGATCCCTGGGCTGTCACTGCTCACCGGAGCAAGGAAATAGCCGGGGTATTTCTGCTGCTCAAAGCCAGCGATGGTGTGCCAGGCACCTCCTGCACTGGAAGCTGTCCATGGGGACAGCAGCAGTCCTGGCTGCTCCTGCTGCACAAGCCTCCTGTCGTCTCGGCTGGGAAATTGCTTCTTATCTGGAGAACAGCTCTGTGGCTGGTGCTGTGTTGGGCAAACTGAGCCCCAAGCACCTTCACTGGGTAGAGCTTATGTGACAGGTGCCCACCTTCTGCAACTTCAGGAGGGGTTAATTTAGAGATACAAAGTACTTTAGTCAGGGTTTGAATGCCAGGATGGGATTGGAGCAGCTCTCACCTTCCAACATTGATGCAGTTGTTTGTCTCCACCAGTATGCACCAGAATAAGGCACGAGACTGAAAGGGACTTGGGAATCAGGCTCCCGGGGCAGTTTTGAAGGCCAGTCATTGTTTCTGCTCAGGGTGTGTGCTAGAGCACAGCCCACAGGCTGGACAGGACAGAGAGGTCCAGGCAGGGCCCTTCTCTCCTTCTGGGGGTTCTGTGAGCCTTCTGCAGCACTGCAGACCTCTGAGGAGCTGTTGACACACCACCATGAGCTGAGAAGGTTCCAGGCCCATGGCAGTTGTAGTTTGGGGCACCAGTACATTGTGAACTGAAGCCAATAGGAGATGTGCTGAGTTTGCTGTGTGTTTGAGGGGCAGGAGGCCCATAGAGACATAATTCAGCTTTGCTTGGCAGGGAGAGTCTTACTGTAGCTCCGTTGTCCCATTTTTCCGTGGTGCCATGTGCTGGGAGCGCAGCCACCTTGGCTCTGGAGCAGCCCATATGTTCACACCATTTCCCAGCGTGACTGACAGCGAGCCAGCGAGCTCCGAGCAGCCTGAGATACCCCAGACTAATTCACGCCTTGCACTTAAATATTCTTCTTAGCAGGGTCTGGGACATACATTCCCAGCCTGGGGAAGGCCAGAGAAGACACTGGCACATGTGACACACCTTTACTGGCCGTGCCTGTTAAAGTCCCTTCACAGCTTCAGCAAGGTTGGAAACTCACAGCTGACATTTAGTGGAACTGGGGATGTAGCAACCAGCCTGCACAGAGTGGCCCTGTCAGGATTTGCCTGGATACTTGTCTGAAGCACGGCAGACCCAGCCATCACCTTTCACACGCTCCCGCAGTTCGCATGAGACCCCCATTTCAGGGTTAATTCTGCAAAACACATGATGCTCAAGTGTCTCCCAGCACACTAAAGCCTAGCACTGAAATGCTGTGTCTCTGGAGAATAGGGGAGGAGATCTGGCCATGACAATGCACTGAATGGGGCAAACACCCTCTTTTTAAACCCTAAGAATAAACAGAAGTGTGGGACCACTTATCTGGAAGGGGCTGAGTCTTCAGGAAAGCCCTGGCGTGGTGCCAGTCCCTCTCTGTGCAGGTGAATTGTTGCTGACAAGGGAGTGCTGGAGGTCAGGGAGTGTCAGGCAGCAAGGTTTCATCCCAGAAGGATGGGCCATTAATAAATGTGATGGGAGTACAGCAGGATGCTCTGTTTCCTGGCTGTGCCTTGGGTCTCTGAGCTGTGCAGTGACACAGCTGTGCACAAAAGGGGGTTTGGGCTGATGCTGAGGAGTCTGTGGGTGAGAGATGGGCACAGTCCCAGTCTCTGGGGGCCCGGGCACTGTGTTTGGGAAACACAAACAACTCCACAGCTCCCAGATTTCGGAACACTAATTTCTTTTAAACAGAAGATTTGCTGGCACAGGGCTTTTCATGCGAAAAAGTCTCTTTTGTTGAAGTGACATTTCCCCAATGGGGAAGGAAAATCTTGTAAAACCCTCCAACTGCCTGGATGATTGTTAGATGGAGGTAGAGATGTCCTTGGAGACTTACATCCCCTACTTCATATATCCTCTGTGTCAGCTGACAGAAGTCTTTGCCTTCCTCCTGCAAAGGCAGCATGTGAGGCTTCCCACTGCACACGGCTCCGGCCCTTGCTTTCCCCCTGGAGCTCCCGGAGCTGTCCTGCTTCCTTAGCCCCATTCCTCATGGGAGGTTACAAGTGCCACCGCTCCCAGGTTTCTCCTGGTGCTGTTTGAGCTGATCTGAGCTGTGTTATCAGCGCTGGCAAACACAGCGGGGGTGTCAGTTACCAGGACACTCGGCCTCGCTGATCCCCTTGTTCAGGAGGGACGTTTTCCTGGGAGCCCCAGGGAGAACTTACCTGGCTGCCTTCCTGCCCAGCCCTGCTCTATCTGCTGTGCCAAGACTTGTTTAAGGGGCTCCTTCCCGCCCCTTCCTTATGTGGGGTGTTAGGGCACTGCCAAGAAAATTAGATGAAAGACCAGTGGTGCCAGCCAGGCAGATCTCACGTGGGGAGAGCTTTTTATTTTATAGCCTTATTGTGTCCTTCTTTATCTTGGTGAATCGAAGTCTTACCACAAGACCTTCCAAATAGGAATATCACAGTCTTGTCTTCCTCTCTGCCAGGAGAAACTCCTCCTGCCTGTGCAGGGTTGGCAGATCCTAAAAAGGATGGAGTCCTCCCACCCTGGTGGCACTGAGCTGCCAGCCGCATTCCTGATTGTTTTAATTGCTCATCAGAGCTCAGCTCCTGTTAACCTTCCTCCCCTAAGCTTCTTAGTGCTGCTGGCACCAGCAACTCCCTGAGCCTGCTGAGCTTCCTGGACAGACACGGGCAGCAGCTGATACCAGCCCAGCCCCAATCCATCTCTCTTCTGTCCCAGTGCAATCAGTGCCAGTGTGTTGGTGTCATCCAGGGCTGGCCCACTGGCATATTGGCTGAAGTGCCCCATTTCAGGAGGATCAGAGCCACAGGAGGATGAAGAGCAGTTGTTTTGGCTCAAGAGCAGGTAGATGAGTGGAGTGGGGAGATTCTGTCTCTCTTAAGTGTTGAAATGTTTCTGCTTTATTTTTTAGTCAGAAACTGAGCTTCAGAAATGCTCAAAGTATTTCATTCAGCTGATGCTTCCAGAAAAGCATGTTTTTTAGTGCTTGTTCCAAACTTTTCTCATCAGAAGGTTTAAATAACAACAGGGCAAAGGAAGGGTGTTATTTAATCAATTCCTTCGGAAGGTACTGAAGGATACGCAGTATTCCAGGGAGAAAGAGAATGGAATTTTTCCTTTTTACAAACCCGTTCCTAAACCCTGTATTTCAGCCCACCCTAATCCCATGTGTTAGGATTGCACAGTGCCCCCAGCCCTGAGCTTGGATGCACCGCAGGGATCAACTCAGAAGGGCCAAGAAAATACCCACATTCCCAATGGAGAGTCATCTGGCTCAGGAGCTCCCACTGGGACCTGGGGATGCCCAGGCAAAAGAGAGAACAGGGTGAGCACATATGATGGTGCCCCAGGTATTTTGCAAGGGGGGTTCAGTGTCTGGTGCAACGTGTCCTGTTGGGAAACATCCCCTAAGTAATCGTATGGGCTCCTCTTGGACCTCAGTGATATCAATGTGATAAATATTTATCCCAAGCTGAGCCTCCTCAGCTTGTGCAAGAGTTGAAATAAGGCCAAAGGCTCAGATTCTGACTGGAGCTGGAAGAAGGACCAGTTCCCCAGCCGGGTTTTAACCCACCCTCTTGAATCCTGATTTCCCTCTTGCTGGAGCAGGGATTATTTGCTCTTTCAGGAGTTTTCTGTCACTTGAGTGGAGCTCTCAGCAGCCAGGCACAGCCCAGCAAGTGTCTGCAAGCACTTGATGCACCTCCACCCCTTCCCTCCACCCAAGGACTAATTACTGTGGAACAGGGCCTTTAATATTTAATCGCCACCTTCACTCCCCTGTTCATCTCCTCCCTTCCCACGCGCCTCTGAGCCTCTCACAGGCTGGTCCTTCCCCTTTGCCTGGGTTTGTGCTGCGAGGCAGCTCCACACGCTGACCCTGGCTCAGGAAAAGCCGGATTCCCGCGGAGCCCAGCCCGAATCCATGCAGCATCCGTGCGAGGTGGCGCCGCTGGAGCCCGTGGAGAGCTCTCAATGCAGTTCAGACCCTGGAGCCGAGGTTGGTCTCTGGAGCTTGCTTTGAGTTCTGCTGGCAGAGGGAAGTGAGATGGCTCGTTAAGGCTTTGAGTGGAGCTTGGTTAGGAGGAGAGGCACCCAATTTGCTGCTTCTCGCACCAGACTCAAAGTGGGTCACTAACACCCACTTTAGCCCCAAAGCAGACATGGCTTTTGGAAGTTCACAAAGCGCATGTGACCGTGTCAAGAGCAAGCTGGCTCCTGGCATGCTCATTTGCAGCTTGGGAGCTACAAGTGACAGGCCACTGGGCTGTCCGTGTCCTCCTAGGTCTGGGCTGGAGCCATGGGCTGGAATGGGGAACCTCCCTGGGCTGCTGCTGATGACAGGGCAGACCAGTTGCTGTCTGCAGCTCTCCGTCCTTTCCCCAAGGACTACATAAAAGATGAAAAAAACCTGCCTGACTGGCTGTCCCGGCCACTTTCCACAGACCAGCACCCTCCCAAGCCTGGGTCCTGTGCCCTACATCTGAAGGCTGGGTAGCAAACAGGGTCAACAAACCTGTATTGGCCCTGCTGTGCATGTCTGGAAGTGGGAAGAACTGAGAGGACTGATCCTTTTTCATTTGCTCAGCCTATGACCACTTCAGAGACCTTACACTGGAATGACAAGTTTTCAGGAGCAGAAAATACCATGAGAATTGATTGGACCATGAGTTATTCAAGGTGTCATTAAACATGGGCAGCACAGCTCTCACCCACAGGGCTTGAGGCAGGAACTTGCCGGATGGGATGATGCACAGGGAGGGGGAAGAGAGGGGACAGACTCGTGCCTCATGGGAAGAGGGCTGCTCTGCATGTCCTGAGCTGTTCCTGTGCTGTGCCATGCTTGGTATCCCTCTGGGAAGTACCAACAGGCAGCTATGATCCCCACTGGTTTTATGCAAGACCAAACTGCCGTTATATCCTTTAACTTTCTGTGGTAGTTTTCATTTTAATTGAATATTGATCCATTTAGAAATGAATGTCTTAGCAGGCCTCTGATCCCCATGAGTCTCTCCAGCTAAAGCCCATTTACCATCCCTGGCTGGTTCCTCCTCCCAATGTAGGGAATATGCTGACCTTTCTCCTGGCTGGAGGAAACACTTCCAGCGTTTTTGTCCTGCAGTGTGTCTGCCTGAAGGACCAGAGCTGGGGAGTCAAGGAAGGCAGGGAGAGGTGGGTTTAATGTGGGGAAGTTTGCTCTGTGTTCAATAGGAAAGATGCCTCCGGGCTGCTGGGAACTCTGCTTTGATATACAGTGTGTTCCCATCCCTCCCTCTACCCCAGGCCTGGAGGGGGGATTGCCGGTTCGGCTCCGGGCCTCGGGCAGGTCCGTGAGTCCATCGCTGCACACAGCCGTGCGCAGGAGCGGCTCTGACGCTCGGCCCTGTGGCTCTTCTGCAATCCCGACACACGGGATAAAACCAGCCAGACTTCGGCTCCTCCAACGGGCTCCTGGCAGCTGCTCCGGCTCCTCCCGGCAGTTCCCGAGTGCCATCTGTTGACTCGACAGCGGTCCTGCAAAAAATGGAGAGGAGCCAGGATGAAGCTGGGTGAAGTGCACTTAGGGATAGTGGCAGCGTGGGACTAAGTGGCTCTGAAGGAGTTTCATGTAGTGCAAAAGGAAAGGGAGGGAGGGTTTGCCAGGAATGCTTCTCAGGGCAGGCAGGTTTTGGTTTTCTGAAGAATCAGTTTCTTGTCTTCAGCCTTTGTGTAAGGCAGAGAGACAGAGAAGAAACAAGTCTTGCTCTTAAAATATGGGGTAAAACTTTCTGCCAGTGCTGAGTGCTGTCCTGGAGTGGGGAGAGGGCAGACTCCTGTGGGGATGGTTCTTCGGGCTCAAACTGAAAGGGAGAGGCTGTGCAGCACAGTTAGAGAAAGGGACTATTTCACTGTCACGAGCATGAAATGGAGAGGTCATTGCTCTGACTTCCTTCCTTTGCCCCAGAAAAGTCTCCAGCAAACTTTGCCCTGAGTGGGCAAGCCTTGCCCTCCAAGTAGGCAGCTGCGCTTAGGGACAGTGAGCAAGGCCCCTGTGCAGCACAGCCACAGCAGGGCAATGCAGCAAAAACCCCTTTATGTCCTCTTGATTCCTCCAGCTTCCAGGCTCCTGAAGGTGAGCTGCTGTCCACCCCAGGGACTGCTCCTTCAGGGGCTGCCCGTGGTCAGCAAGAGCTGGCACATCCCCTTTCCCTGAAGCAGAAACTGTAGAGCCACCCTGGGTGCACCCCACGTCTTCAGAGATGGCACCAGCAGCCCAGAGTCAGGCCATCCTGCCTGTGAAAGGTCTTTTGGGATTTTAAAGAATAAAGGGATGAACTGTAGGGGTAGTGAACAAGCCGCTGAATGAGTACTGAGGCTGGTTTCTCCAGATATCGTCACTGTTGCACGAGGCTGAAGGACACACTCGCTGTCTGAGGTACTCTGTCAAACTGCTCTAGGTGGGAAATAGTGCCACCAACAGCCGGGGAGAGCAGGACTGGTGTGCTGCAGCCACTGAGGTGGGGGTGACTGGGGGAACAGGATTCAGTGTGTCCTGAGATAGGCACAATCTTGGGGCTGACCCTGCACGTCAGAGCAAACCAGGGGTTTTGACAGTTTTTGACAAGCCCCCAGGTTGGGGACAGCCGTGGTGTTACTGCAGCCCTTCCTGGCCACGGCACCAGGAATAAACAAATGTATGTGCATATACATAACCCCACAAATCTCAGCAGGGTTCTGCTTTCTTTGCTTTCTCCTGTGACAGTCCTAAGGGCATAAACATGTCCCCAAACCAGCCTGGTTTGCCCCTCTGCTGAAGCTGCAGATGCTGCTGCCTTGGCTGGCCCCTTTTGCCCCTGGGTTTCTGCCATGTTCACTGAGGGTTCATCTTCTCACTGATCTCATATGATGATGCAGAAGTAGTTGCTTGTCATTTGTGCCACTCAGACATGGTAAAGGACAGCTGAGACATGTCAGCTCTTTGTATTGAGGGAAGGAGCAGCCGACGCTGCCCTGGAGGGAACTGCAGCTCTCCAGGGACATCAGCAAAGGCAGAGGTGTTTTCGGGATCTTCCCGCCTGCTCATGGACTGCTCACTGCTGGAAGAGCTTGGCCACCCTGCTGATCATGGCAGGGGCATAGGATGCCATGGCTATGAGGTCTGGAGAAGCTCTTTGTGAGCACTTGGCTTAGGCCTTCACAGCTTGGGCATGACACGGGCCCTCAGCCGCTGGAGGCCATGGGCAGCACAGCGGACCCTGTGGCACGCGGTGTTCACCCTGCTCTGTGCATAAAACCTGGCCTCGGAGTTTGGGATAATGGTCTCTGCTTTAACCTGGACCAGGTGCTGGCAGCATGTGCAGCCTCCTCGAGGCCAGGAGTGTGGCCACCACACTAACAGGATAATGCACCGGCGCTGGGCAAAGTGTTCCCGTGAACACTGACTCCCTGACTCAGCCCAGCAGCATCTCCCAGGGTTGACCTTGTCCCTGCAGCCACCAGCCCAGAAAAAATGGGACATCACCCTCACAAGGGACTATGCCAAAATCAAACCCGAGGCAGCCCTGTATTCCCAGGGCAAGGAAAAGCTCCTCATGACTCTGCACCTCCTGCACTGCTGTGTCCACCACAAACCTCCTGACAAGGACTTGGGCTCTAGCAAAGCTCTTGTGGCTTTTTCCCAATTTTCCACACACAGCAGTCTTCATTTCCTTCATCAAGCCTGAATCCGGGGCAGTGCCTTGGAAATGGTTTCGATTTTCTTTCATCATTTAAGTAGCTACTAATTAATATGGGTCAGTCTGTCCCTCCAAGTGCTTGCACTAAGCCGTGCTTCCAGCTCCTTGGTGCCTTAGCCCTGATCTCCAACAGCCTGAGTCATGCATGGAGCAGAGACCAGATTCCAAATTCTGCAAAGTCTTTTGCAGGTTTCCCTTGACCCACTCTGGGTTTCAGGCCAAGCTTCTTGGATTTTGTAAGCAAACAAACCTGCTCAAAGGTGTTAGAGGGGACAAGTACCTGCAGTGGGCCTCCTCGGGTTGTTTAATGTGTGAACATAGCAGGGCCCACATTCAAGTTGGGGTGTGCATCAGACATTCCCTGGTGTGCTTTCATGTCCTGTTGGCCTCTCTCTCGATCTGGGTTCCTCAGGATTGAGGGAAAGGGCAGCCAGTGTGCGCTGAGGGAGGATGCGGCACACAGCCAGGACACACGGTGGAGGTCACTTGGTTTGTTCAGCCTGGAGGAGGCTGAGGACAGAGCTCATGGCTGTCTGCAGCTCCTCCCGAGGGGCAGCGGAGGGGGACAGCCCCAAACTCTGCTCTGGTGACCGATGTCAGGACCCAAGGGAATGGCTGGAGCTGTGCCAGGGCAGGGTTAGGTTGGATCTCAGGAAAAGGTTCTTCCCCCAGAAGGTGGTTGGGCACTGAACAGGCTCCCCAGGGCAGTGGGCACAGCCCCAAGGCTGCCAGAGCTCCAGAAGCATTTGGACAACGCTCACAGGGACAGGGTGGGACTGTTGGGGCTGAGCAGGGCCAGGAATGGGACTTGAGTGATCCTTGTGGGTCCCTTCCAACTCGGGACATTCTATGGTGAGATAAGGGTTCACGTGGCCACCCAAGTGGCAGCAGCTGAATGCTTTTCCCCCAAAGCTCCCCTGCTACTGGGACTCTTCTGGGGGTGGTTTTGGCACCTCTGAGACAGGGACTTAGGAGCGTCCCTGTCCTTTGGCTGTATGCTTCCTGCATGGTGCCAGCTGGTGATGCCCACCCCACAGCACTCCTCTGCTCCCTCCTGACGGACAGGCCCAGTTTAACAGCAGAGAAATCATTCCTGGAGAATACTGGAATGAAACAGAAAAAGGCAAATCTGAGCCCTGCTTTCCCGCGAAGGCCCGTGCACACACTGGCGCTCACAAGACGTGCAGGACCCCAGATATTTGCCACCCGCCAGGCGTGCAGCCAGCCATGCATAACAAACAACGACCCAGTGAATGGCCACGCAGCCAAGCCAAGCTGTTTGCCTGAGCCATCCCACATTGTTCGCCCGGCTTTTCCCACTTTGAACGAGGGCTTGTGGCATCAGGAAGTTAAAAGGAGTCAGGAGGGGGGAAAAGGGGGAGTGTTTCTTTTAAAAAGAGAGTGAGATTGGAGAGGAGGACACAGGCACTCCAAACCCTGTCTGTGCTTGGTATATTAGGCAGCCAGTGCTCTTGGCTGTGAGCCCAGACGAGGCTTTTGTAATCAAAACATGATCTTGTATGCTGTGCAACCAGTGCTGAGAAAGGCCGTCTGATGGCTCTCCTCTTTTAGCTCTGCTCTGGAATCCGCCGGGCTGCGCCGATGTCCAACATGCACCGAGCTGTGAGTGCCGCCGGCACGGGGCCTGGGAGGGGCGCGGGGCCGGGGTCCCTCACCCGCGGGGCCACGCAAGGACTCGCACACCCCGCAGGGTGGTCTTGCGGTGGCTGTCGCTTTCTTGTTGCCTCGCCTGGCTGCCGGGGAGCAAACAGCCGTGCTGCACCACGGGGAGGGTGCTGGGGGCGCATTTTGGGTGCCGGGCTTTGCGTCCCTCACCGGGGCAGGGTGCGGTGGCTGGCTCAGGACAGTGCGCCTCCCGGGAGGTAGATAACAAACAGAAATGCAGGCAGTGCTGGATGGTGTCTATCCCAGCGAGGGTTTCAGCTGCAGCTGTCAAGGAAGAGGATATTTCTTAAAAAGAGCGGATGCATTTGCTTACGCAGGACAGCGTTAGTAAGGGCCCTGCTCCTCTCTCCTATCCCTCCCCCCCGCCCCCTGCCTTGCTCGCTCTTCCAACCCTGCTGCCTCCAAGGTCTCTCTGCAGAGGCAGGCGATCGTGGAAATGTGTGGGAAAGCACTGCACGCACAGCCAGTGTGGAGCGGGGCGTCCCTCCAGCCCCCGAGGAGCTGCGTAGCCAGTGTGTGCCACTGGGGAGAGGGGCTGGGACACAACGGGGTGTCGTCATTCCACTGCAGCGCGAAGCCGAGAGCTTTCCATTTGCTCCTTTTGTGACATTTTTATTTGCAATAGAATGAGGCCTCTCGTTCTGCGGCTCTGCCCTGCTGTTGGGGAGGCTTTGGGTTCCGCCGCTTGCTGATTCAAAGCCATCGCACGTTTGTGCTGCCAAAGCCATTTATAACTCAGCCGCGGTGACATACGGGCACCTTGGCTCCCCGGAAGAGCTTTACCCGGGGAGGGCACGGTGGGGCCACTTTCCATCCTGAGCATCAGCCTGAGCACAGGCTGGGCCGGCGGGTTTGTTCCAGAAGCAGAGTGGAGGGCACGGCCCCTGTTCCCAGCCGGCCCGGGGCAGCAGCAGACGAGCAAATGCTGACTGGGCTGAAGTGTACAATGGGTGAGCCCCTGCAGCCCGGCGTGGGCTCCGCTTGGCGCTTCGGCTGCGGGGCCACCGCCCGGCCACGGCACCAGCATTTGCTGAAACAGGTTGTGCAGAGAGAAGCACCTTCATGGCCTCGTTAATAAAGGCCAGGAGAAGTGCTGAACACCAGCAAAACTTTCCTTCCAGTGACTTGTTTCTAGCTGGAAGTGAAGAGACTCCCCTCCCCCTGACACCAGTCCTGTTGCAGCGTAGACAAAATGCTGGCAAATGGACAGAGGGAGAACGGCCTGACAGGTGTTTTCTGTCTTTTGCTTTGGAAAGAGAAGAACACAAATACAGTCTCTGCAGGAATTTTTAAATTCTTCCTAAGCTGGCAGCTCTGCCAGTCCTCCTTCAAAGGAATTTGAAGATGAAAGGGGTGTGTTTGAGGGCAGGCACCACTTTGATCCCACCCTCAGCAGCCAACACCCCAGCACTCAGCCAACAGCAAACCCGCCAATTTAGTGCTCCCAGAACAGCTTCTGTTCAGGTAAACACCGAATTTGGCTTTAATCAGCCTTGCAAAATGCCCATGGAAGTGTATCCACCCACACAGGCAGTCTGCTTACCTGCTGTGTACCCGATGATGAAGGGCAATGGAAAAGCCAGTCTTTCTCCCACAGATCTTGACAAAACTCCATTGTCCAGCAGGAGAGTGTGTGGAGGTGGTTTAAATGTCCCTGTTGTCCCACCTGGACAGGGATGTCCTGCAGAAATCCTGAGCAGCATTAATTTTCACTAGACACTGTTGTCACTAGAATTGTAAAAACTTCTGATTGTGATCCCCTGCGGTAACCAAGGTGCTCTGAATGCCTGTGGAGGACAGCTGAACCTGTGCCTGAGAACACCCAAAGGGCAGGATCATTTACTGCGGGCAGCTAAGCAGGGTGTTAACTCTGCAGCCTACTAACAGCCATGAAAATGGGCCAGCAGCTTTTTCCTCAAATTACCTCATTGCTAAACAAAAAAGATCAGTTCTGTCAGGAAAAAGTCAGGGAGAAGTGGTGGGGAAGGATTCCTCCACTTCCCACCGTGTCCAGACAGAAGGAGCCGGCTTCATCCTGTTGCTGTGATGACTGAGGAGAGCTCTGCTCCTTCTCTTTCCAGGATGCTGCTGTGGATGATGTCGTGTTAAGGAAGAAAGAGCAGAAAGATGTTGAACTCGACAAGAAAATCTTGGCCTTGCGGAAAAAGAATGAAGCGCTGATCCGAAGGTACCAGGTGAGTCTGCAGCTCCTTCCCTTCCCCAGCTCTGACTCGGGGTCCTCAGCTTGCAGTGTGAAGAAGATTGTCAGCACTATCAGCGTGACTTTGTTATACAGATACCATGTTTATATTGGAAAGCTCTCAGAGCAGGTGGGCACAGCTCTGCCTTTGCCTGCGGCTCCTGAGTTGCTTTGGAGAACAGACACTGATGCCTCAGTGCTGCAGCATCTCCTCTCCCCCTGCCACCTTCCTCTGTCTGTGTCCCACAGCTGGGACACAAGTTGGGCCACTCCCTCTTAGAGAGGGAGGTGGGTCCGTTTAGCAGAACTCCTAAACAGGAGAACAAACAACATCTGTAGACATCCAGGGACAGACTGGTGGTAAGGCGGGATCTGTGTTTCAGGAAATAGAAGAGGACAAAAAGCGAGCAGAGCAGGAGGGAATGGCTGTTACTTCCAGGAGACCCAAGCAGGATGGACTCACTATTACCATCACCAAAGCTCACAATGTAAGTGCTGCCTCTCCTTCACCACGGACCAGCTCTCACTCCAGTCCTGCCACAGCAAAGGGACATTGCAGAGAGAGACTCCACAGCAAAGCCCTTTGAGGCACAGGACACGGCTCCTAAGCCCTGAAAAGGGTGGGGAAACTCTGCAGGGGTGTGTGCTCAGAGTGATTTTAGGTGCTGCACATACATTTCCAGCTGTGCCCAGGCACTTGCAGCCACGCAGGCCAAGTTACCAGGCAGGTGGATGGATGTGTGAACAGGCACACAGCCCTGGACAGGTCCCAGGTGTTCAGCATCATTGCAAATCCGTAGGCAGAGCGTATCAGCGGTGTGTGTGTCACTGGAGGCATCAGGAATGCCATAGGCTGGGGGAAACTCATGGTCTCCTTAGGCTTTGGGAGTGAGCAAAGCAGGTGGCCCTGGGCAAAAGCTGCAAGTTCCAGGCTCCTGTCCTAACTGAGCCAAATCTGTCTGACAAGCCCTGTCCACCCGGCCTGGCAGCGTGGGGCCCGGGAAGCCACGGCCAGTTCTGTCTTCACCCCTGGGCCAGCTCCTCTGCCAGGGCTCACATGGAGCCCACTGATTGTGCCCAGCCTCCTTCCAGCACTCCTGGGTTCTTGGATCCGGACCAGTGCTCCCTTCCCACCCCGGCCTGGCCCTCGCCTCTCCCGGGGCGTGCTGCTGCTGCACACATTTTTCTCTCATACAGGACCTGAAAGATGCAATTACCCAGACTGAACACTATGGACAAGATAGCCCAGCCCTCCCGATGGTGAGCACCACCCTCAGCCATCCTCTTGGCTTCCAAGGCCACCTCCAGCAGGACTTAGGCTTTCCCGAGCTAACTCAGAGTGCTGCACAAAGAGCTGAGGATGACATTTGTTTCCCATAACCCTGGCATTTTAGTCTGAAATGTCAGATTTGTAAGTGCAAAGGATTTTTCAGCCCTGCTGTAATTGTGGGTTTTGCTGCTGAGCAGACAAGGAGCCCCTTGTTCCCTGGGAATGTCACGGCACCCTGCCGGGCACAGAGAACTTCCCTGGGGCAAGGTCTGCCTGTTCTGCAGCCACCTCCCCGCTTGTGTGCAGGTGTGTTTGGGGAAGGGAGTCGCATCCCTGAGCCAAGGGCCTGGATTTGCTAACGGAAGTGTTCGTTTTCCAGGACAAGAGGGTGGTGAGTGAGAAGTGGGCAAGCCCCTGTCCTACGAGCCCTGGGTTTGGCATTGGCAGTGAGGAGGAGGAGGAGGAGGAGGAAGCAGATCATATGTTCACATTCAGGATGGGGAAGAGGATGCAGCTGGCTGTTACCATGGACAACAAAGCAAAGGTGAGCAGGAAAGAGGATTCCACTTACACTGTGGCCTCTTGACTTACAAAGGGGCTTCTGTTCTGCCTCTCGCTTGAGCTTTCTGTCCAGCATGTCACATCCACATGGAATAGTTCCCTTCCTGCTCCTTTTCTCTCATTTCTCAAACCTTCAGCACAGCCTTAGTTTTCATTTCGGGTTGACGCACACTTCCCTTCCCATTTCTGATTCCCAGGGATCAGCCCCTGGGCCTTGCTAAGCCCCCCGGTGGCTCCCCACACCCACCCACGGGTAGCCAGGTCCCTTTCTGAGAGATCAGTCACCTCGTTGCCCTTCTGGGCCACTCTGGTGTTAAACTGTGTTTCTGTGATTAGAAAGGGGTTGGAAATAAGTGGGAGCTCAGGCGGATTTAGCTGCATTATTCCCCAGCTGTTCCCAGGGAGGCAGTGATGCTTGGTGGTAAAAGCAGCATCATTTCTCCCTGATACTGCATTCCAGAACATCCTGAATGTAGAAGGAAAAACAGAGTGAGGCGAGTGTCGCTTTCAGCTGCCAGTGAGACGGGCAGGAAGTGTGACCCAGTATTTGCAGACTTAATTAAAAATTGTGTGAAAAGGCAAAAGTAATTGAAAACGCTACTTCATTTTTTAAATCCTGAAACATCCCCTCCTGGGCCACTACCTCACTCCTTGTGGAGCCCGTGCATCCAGATATAATGATTCTTGTCTCTGTCACAGCAGCGCTGGGAAAAGGAAAGGGTGGCAGCAAGTGGTGCTCCCGTGGGTCCCCTTTTAGGCACAGCAGCATGTGGGTTTGTGGCACTGAGGTCCAATCCAAAGCCATTCCCCAGGACAAGGAAGAGAAGCCCCACCCTTCCTGCTGCCCTGGACATTGGGGCAGGAGTGCTGCACGCCTTGGCTGCTAGCAAAAGGCGGGAGCTGTTTCTCCCTCTGAGGCAGCTTGGAAATGTTTTCCTGATTTTGTACCTCGAATGCCTGTTCATTTGTTTCCCAGTGACCTAGTTACCCTTTCTTTCCAGGGAGAAGTAGGCCACAGTCACTGTGCCATTAGAAAGTCAATTTATGTTACCTTGAAGGAACTGAATCATTTAGGAACAAATGCACCTTTCCGAATGATTTTTCAGGAGAAAGGGACAGAGGCCTCTCATTCCCTTTGCTCCAGACAGAGTACCAGGAGTGTGAACATCCCGTTCAAATGAAACTTCATTCCGGCACAGCCAAACCCCCTCCTGATGTGAGGGGGGAAAGTCTGGTTTCTCCCAGAACAGAGGGTCCCTGGAAGATCCAGCTGTGCCTTTAGTGTGGGGGCCAGGCGGTCACTTCTGTGCTGCAGTGTCACAGCCGCCTGTCACGCCGTGACACCCACTCGTCTGCCGGTGGCAGATGCCAAACCACTTGTGCTCCATCCTGAAATGATCGGCTTTTTCTGTCTCGGGAGCAAACCTTGCCATCTCTAGGGCTGGCTCACAGATGTCAGAGCAGGAGCCTGCCTTGACCCCGACACAGAGATCAGCACGGGCGGTGCTAAAATGGCACAGCACACATCGGCAGCACGTCCTTGCTTTGAACCCAACATGTGGCTTCACTTAGTGCAAGAAAAGCAGGAACGGCAAAGGTCGTCCTGAGGGCAGCAAAACTTGTTAGGAGCTGCAGCTGGGACCCAAAAGCAGAGCTGTACATCCTCAAGGGGATGTGTAACAAGGTTCCCACCGTGTCCACACAGCTGGGACAGGCAGGACCATCAGCAGTGCAGGGACCACTCCTCCTTTCCCCTGCATCCTCTGCTGAGCCGACAAAATCACCCAGATGCGAAAGATGAATAAACCAGAGGCTGAGGCTCTGCTGCTGGAAATCCTGCCATGTCTCCTCAAACATTTATCATGTGTTAGGAGGCTCGATGACTGGGAAGCCATAAAAAAGGTTGTGCTGACGGAGGCTGTGCACAGCAAGGCTCCCTCCATGCCAACATCTGCGCTCCTGGCAGACCTGAGGGGAGATGAGGCTCATGTGAGCCTTCTTGGCTCATGTGTCATGGCAGAGAACTTGATTGCAAGTCTTCCCTACAAATCAGGGGTCAGGGTGTGCTGTTTGTTTTTGAAACCAAGTTTGTAGCAACAAAGAGTTCCCAAGTTTCACTGAAGTTTCCTTGGAGATTTTGAGCTCCTTTGAAATCAAGATTCCAGTATGCATGGAATCCCAAGGAAGAAAACAGGAAAATACACCATCCTTTACAGAGGGAAGCTGCTGAGGTTCCTTCATCCCTGGTAAAGTCAAGCAGACTTCATACAGATGAAGAGAAAAGAGAAAGATCAGAGATAATGATGGAGCTGACATAGTAAGTCTCTCATTTTCTTGTAAGGCAAAAATAAAAAGGCACATGATGGACCTGAAAGATGATACTTTTAAATGAGAAGAAGTACGTCTTATTGCACAAATGATGTGCTCATGTTGTGGAAGGGATGGCTGAGGACACTGGCAGGGGCTCAGCCAGCAACAAAGCTCATTAACAAAATAGGAACCATATGGAAATCCATGCACGGAAGTCATGACGCTGATACGGACAGCTGGAAATAATATCTGAGGGGGGGAACTGCCTTTGCTCAGGGAGTTTATATATCGGTTTCTTAAACAGTTCCACTGCTGAATAAATCATTCCAGAAATATGAACACACAATGAAATGATAAATTATCGAGTGTTAATACACTTCAGGGGAGTAACTGCTCTGTGGGCAAGGTTGCAGAGAACCCCACTGTTCCCCTCCTCTTCCACCCTCTTGGCTTCTGCTCCGAGGTAGCCTCACATTTTATTGTGTGTGGGGTGGGGATGGCTTCACATTTTTTTCAAAGACACAAATGCAAGGTTAAAGTAAAACCATCCAGCAGCGTCCATGCTGCAAGGTAAATCCCACCCTGCCTATGCTGTGCCCAGCTAAACACATCTCTGTAATGTAACAGCCCAGATCCCTCCAGCTGGGGCGGCACCTCTGTAAGCCAAGGGGACTGACCGCCCGGCTCATTTTCTGTTCTGCCAGCCCCGAATCCTCTGCAGCCTGGAATAGCCACTGTCCCAGGCAGGCTGTTGGAGGTGTCCCCAACTCATCCTGTCCCCTCCAGGGCAAGCGGATCGTCAGCGAGAAACGTGCCGAGAGCTTCCCCGGCCCGGGCCGGGTGCCAGAGCTGGGCGAGGAGGACACGGACCACTTGGTGGCTTTCCGGCGGGGCAGGAGGATGCAGATTGCCATCACCATGGATAACAAGGAAAAGGTACGTGGCTGGAACCCAGCCATGGCATCCACTTGTGCTGCTGGCATGAGGAGGGCCCGACACAGGGTGCTGGGAGAGGCTATATGTTAATAGTGTGGAGGCACTGGATCCATAAAGAGATGCTGTTTCGGAAGGATTGATGAAATCACTGCCAGATATGGGCCATGAATCTCCCTCTTACCTCCTCCCTCTTACCAGCTTCTTTTTGGGGCCACACAGCAGACTGGGACAGGAGCAGTGTCCTCCTGACTCACTGCACGACTTAAACCTTAACAGGGCTGGGCAATATCTGCTTCTGAACCCAAGTCCTGCTGTGCCTGGCCATCACCTGCTGAGTGATGTTTGAAAGGTATCTTTGAAACGTGTTTCAAATATTTCTTTGCAAATACCTTCCTCCTTACACACACGGAGGCATGTGCTATTCTTCTCTTGGAGAGTTTTCACAGATAAGAAAGAGTGCCTGCAGCAAACAGGGTCAGCAAAGACTGTGTAGGAAAACAACACCCCGAGTGGCTGCCAAACACACCCAGGAATGCTGGGAGGCGTCTGCAGCCCCCTCTCTGGGACAGTGCCAACCATCTGCTGCTGCTGCCCACACTCATCTTCAGCTTCTCCCTGCCTTAGGGCTTACCTGGGCTCTGAGTGCTCCTTCCTTGTTTCTACCAAGCAGCTTTCTGGATGCCATAAATCTTGGGTGAGCTGCCTGATTGAGCCAGTGGTAACCCCAGAGGTCCACAGGACAGGCATCACCATTTCAGTCTAGGAATCACCAAGACACTTGGACATGATGGGAGTGACTTGGCCATGCCTGTGTTGTCCCTGTCCTTGAGGCTGTCCAGTGTACTTCTGTGATGTGCAGGACAAGTGTTCCCACTTCTGCTCCTGCTGGGCTTGTTAAAACACTTGTCTCTGTGGTCATCAAGGCTGGGGCTGTGCTAGGAGAGAGCAGCAGGAGCAATGTCTGGATTTTGGCTTCAGCCTCCTTTAAGTGCCTGGACAGCCCTGTTAAAGGTCATCTCCCATCTGGTTTCATTATGGAATGTGAAATTCGAGGCTGAGCGTCCACGTTCGTGGGTTTGGCGATGCCTGGCTCATCTTGGCCCCAAAGCACCTGATATTCAGGGTGTGCACGAGGTGGGTGGCAGAGTGTGGGACTGCAGCTCGGGCACTCTTCTGCCAGCAGTGGGCTGAGAGGGAGGCTGTGAGGCCCCAAGGGGGAGCTGCTTCTGATATCCTCAGGGAAAGGGGTTATGCAGAGCTGTTTGGGGCCTCCACTGCCTTGGCTGACCAAGAGGAGGATCTGTCAGGAGCACAGGAAAGCCACAGAGGCTTCGTGTAACTAGTTATCCAACACTTCCAAGGAGCACAGCACACTTAGTGCTGGCACAGACACAATGTCCCCTGCTTCTGCCACGGAGCTTTAGGCATAGTCAGTCCCGCCTGTGGGAAGCAGCGTGCTTCCAGGGAACGT
The DNA here is from genome assembly GCA_013399855.1 of Oxyruncus cristatus. Lineage (NCBI taxonomy): Eukaryota > Metazoa > Chordata > Aves > Passeriformes > Cotingidae > Oxyruncus > Oxyruncus cristatus. The sequence continues at coordinate 295,117 of VXAY01007401.1, read as the reverse complement.
GCTGTCCCAGGCTGCACAGGAGGCAGGGAGCAGGCACTGGGGCTGCCAGGGAGCCCAGCTCCCGTGGCTGGGAAATGGAGGGACAGGAAGAGCCTGTTAATGAGCTTATTTAAAGTGGGCTTTTGTGGGAGTATTTGTTGTTGGCCCTTGGATTCCTCTTACAATTCAGAAAGAGATATAAAAGTGTTTGAAACTCTGGTTTCCAATAGCTGTTACCAGCTGGATATGTTTCAGAGTCCAGCTTCGCTCAGGAGAATTCCTTGTTCCTGGTGATTTCCCCGGACTGATCAGGCCCTGCTCCATCCCTGGTTAATGAGGTTATCTTCTTATTGCCATATTAATTGTGTCACCTCAGGCAACAGCTCCAGCAGCCAGGACAAAATCCAGCTCCTTGCAATGACACAAAAGGGCGTGGCTGTAAGGGAGTGAAATGCTGGATTTCATGTCACCTCTGCAAGCTGCTTCCTTCTGTCCACACTTGGGCAGCCTTTTCCCAGGATCAGTGACAGAAGCAGATGGGACCTGAAGTGACAGGTCACGTTGGCATCTCACACATAGTGCCAGCCTGGGCTGGTGGAGTCCAGGGAGGTTTGGGCTGGCCCACCCTGTCCCGTCAGCTGATCCTAAGCTGTGTTAGGGATTAGTGGTTTAAACCAATACTTCTTCACCATCAGTGAGGGTCCTTGAAAACTGAGCCCAGGCAGGTCTGTCTCACATCTGTGCTGCAGAGGGATGAGTTCTCCAGGAGGCACTGGGAGCCTGCAGAGGCAACAACACCAAATGTACAAAGCCTGTGGCAGTGACTGTAGCCTGCAGAACTCGGCGTGTGCCACAGGGGTAGTGCACACGGAGCATTTGCAGCAGCAGCACAGTGTCAGGGAAAGAGGAGAAGACCAGGGAAGCCTGCAGTCATCTCTCCCCTCCATCCTACAAATTAGGGCCCTCTTCTGCCAAGAACAGCATCATTCTCCTTGATGGGCTTCTCTTTGCCTAAATTGCACTCTTTTTCTTCATTGGGTCCCTCTAAACTGTATCCCTTCCAAGCAGCCAGGAGCTGCAGTGTTAAGTGATGTGCTGTGCTGGAACATCCATCCCTGCTGTCTCTTCAGCCTTGCTCTCTGATAGCTCCATTTGCCGTTCCTGTGTCATAGGAAGCAGTTCATAGATCATCCCCTGGTCACTTCCCAAAGCACAAATGATTTTATCGATCCCTTTCACGTCTCCCTTCAGCCATCTCAGAAACCTTAAGAGACTGCCCCTATTTAGACATGTCTGCCGAGGACGTAGTGCTATATTTCACTCTTATTGTCTCCATTTGTGCTTTGGTTATTTTTACCATATTCTTTCAGTACATGCAGACCAGAGGTACACATGGGATTCCAGCTGTGGGCTCTCCTGGACATACTCAGTGACACAGCAATGTTTTGGGCTTGTTCTCTATTCTTCTACCAACAACTTTGCATTTTCTTAGCTAAATAATTGAGCTAACATTTTCAGAGAACTGGTCACAATAGCACCAAAACATCATCCCTGAGTATTAAGCAGAGCTCAGCCCTTGTTACTCTGTGTGTGTACACAAGGAGGGCATTTTCTCCGTGGGAGTTTTGTATTCCTGATATTGAATTTCAGCTGTAATTTTATGATGCAGACATTCAATGTCAAGAGATCTTTTGCAGCTCTTTCCGGGCAAATTACATTCTTTGCCTTGGATGATTTAGTATCATCAGCAAACTGTCATCCCTCTCTTCAGCTCCTTTTCCAGACCATTTATGAGCATGTTGAACAGCATATATTCCAGTGGCACACTCCTGCTAATCTTCTGCCATGGAAACCGCCATTTCCTTGCCACTTTTTCTTTTCTACCCTTTAATCAGTTGTTAATCCAAAAGAGAAACTGCATCTTCATCCCCAGACTGAGCAGCTACTGGGAGGGAGAGCCTGGTGGGGTGTCAGTGTTGCCATCTGTCTAGCTGAGTGTTAGGACCTAATCTGGGACCCCCAATTCAAGGATGAGCTTTCAGTCTCTCATTAATCCCACCACAGTGCATCCTTTGGGGTTTTCACCTCAAGCCCCAGCTGGTTCCCTGCTCTTTTGGGGTTCCCACAGAGGTCTGGGAGAAAGGATCACATCCATCACTCCTCCTTCAGTGGCCTGGACACTGGCAAATTTGCTTCCTCCTTGCATTTTCTCTGTTTTTGTTCATGATGAAATTCAATAAAAAGAAAACAAGGAAGAAAAAAGAAGGCTCCAATTCCTGCTGTTCCTGCTGCCCGTGGTGCTCGTGGCTAACCCCGCGCTGCCGGACTGCGGCACAGCTGGGCCAGGAGCTGCCAGGGAGAAAGTGCAGGTGGAAACAGCTGTTCTGCTGCTCTCCCTTTCCAAGGCAGCCCCAGGGCCATAAGGTGAAAGGCTCTTTCACTCTCTGGCAGCACAGTGGGCTGGGGGGACCAAATTATCCTGCCCCCTTGCAAAGCCCCTCACTCTACTGACGCAGCTTCACGGCCTCTGCAGCTGCTGCTGGCCTGGAGGTGCCACATCTGGGAGCCATCTCTGCCTGTCTGCCCCCAAACCCGCCTCAGGGCTCTCCTTGCAGCAGGGCTGGGGACAGTGCCTCCTGTTCAGCCCTAAAAAGCCACTCCATGGCCTGAAACACTCTGGCAGTGTTTCAGGCTCATTAATACGCCAGAGCTGAGAGACAGCAGCCCAGGACCAGCAGAGCACAACGGTTAATTAACAGGTTACAAATCATCTTTTAAATGGGTGGTTGATAGAGCTTCAGGGCTTTTAAACTGTCCTTTTATTAACAGAGCTTCCCAGGATGGTGTGTCAGAAATTACTGTAATCAACAGACACAAAAGCTGCTTTCAGGGACTAACACAGATGTGTTGGACTCCAGCGCTTGCACAGGGGAGTAACCAAACCTGTGGCAGGAGAAACACTTGCTTTTACATTGCAGGTGGGAGAGGAGAATGGGCAGAAAGGGTGGCTGAGAAGTCTTTAGCTCCTTTCAGGCAGCACAATCAGGAGGCAGAGTTTTCAAAAGAGTTAGAAAAAAAAAAAATCCTCTCATGTACTAGTTTCAAAAATCCTGCCCAGTGGGGGATCTGAGCACTGGAAAACTGGCTCTAATCTCCTACAAAAATCCCCTCCTGCAGCAGAAATGCCAGTTGTGGTGCTGACACGTGCCTGGAGAAATGGGTACCAGAAGGTTAATTTAACTCATCTGTCAGTACCTATTTTTAAAATAAGAAGACAGTGAAGTAGCCCAGAGATGTGGAAGCCTGTGAAAGCTTTTGGAGAACTGTGAGCACAAAGCAGTGCTGAATGTGGCTGGATAATGGCACCAGCCCTGTCACCACTGCCAGGGAGAGTACCTGGGAACGTGTTGGGAGGCCAGACAGACCTGTATCCTGGGTTGGAGCAGGCTCTGCTGCACCCCGTGCCATTCTGGGCTGAGGAACTGAGAAATCCTGGCATAAACCTTGGGATAAACAACTGTAATCTTCCCTCTCTGCCTCAGGCTTTTGTGCCCTCCCCCTGCTCTGCAGGAACAGTTACACTAGGGATGATAATGTCCTTGTCATTTTTCATAATTTTGGGGGCGAAGAGGAGGAAGAAGGAGAAAAACATGTTTTGCTTCCCCGTGGTGTGTGGTGAGAGGGGAGCAGCAGCTCTGGGGCAGCAGGACAGTGGGAAATCTGCTCCAGAGCCAGAGCAAGAGCAAAGCCGACAGTTCTCTGCTCAGCTCAGACCTGCTGTCCTGGTACAAAAGAGCTACATTTTTGTGGTCCTCTCAATTTTCCACAGGGCCCTTCGAGAAGCAAAAATAGCTGCAGACTAAAGCCAAAGGCATGGCTTGGAGTGAGGGTGCGAAGGGCTGGAGGGTTGTGTGGTGTCCCTGGGACCCAGCGGTTTGTGGTGAGCACTGACAAGCGAGCGCTCTGAGCGGGACAGCCCCTGGCATGCAGGACTCTGGGAGAGCCCGGGATGCAGGGCTCTGGGACATTCTCTGGGAGCAGTCTCCGGAATGCAGGACTCTGGGATGCAGGTCTCCAGCACTGACCAGCCATGCAGGAGCTGCCTCTTCCCCCATTTCCCGCGAGCCGCAGCGCGGTCCCTCGGCCGGGCCATCCCTGCGGGTTCCCCGGGCACCGGCTGGCTCCTGGCTGCTACAGGGCTGAAGGGAAGCTGTGCCGGCTGCAGGCAGAGCTCACTGCTCCCCGCCAGCTCACTCACTGCCTGGCTCAGCGCTCTGGCTGTGCGGATGCTCCGGCTTTCCGGTTCCTGTCTGGGGGGGCACAGCCGGGCGTTGTAAAGGGGCCAGGTGGAATCACTCTTTGCATGAGCCTGGGGGGGAAATAGGCAGACTCAGATGGCAGCTCCCTGTCTCAGTTTCCCCATCAGTCATAAGCTGTCTGGCGTTTTGGAGGCAAACGGTGCTCCTTCTGTCCCGTCTCTTCCCCCACAGCAGGTTTCCCCCACGGATGGAGGGCCTCTGGCTCTCCTGCAGTTACTGACTGCTTTGTCCCCTTTCCAAAAGGAGTTCTAATTTCCCTTCCAGCTGCTTTAAGGCTAAAGGCACCTCTGCACCTTGCTCCCAGCCAGCTCCCTAAATAAGCAAGCTTTCCAGGTTTCTGCTGTCTAATCTCTCTGTAAATGCTCAGTTTGGTGTGCGGAGACTCGTTGGATCCCTCACTACAGGGTTCTTCTCATGGGGCTGGATGAGTTCAGAGGGAGTATTTTTGTTGGCATAAGTTTTCACAGCAACATTTTGCAATAAATCCCCTTTTGCAGCACACAGGATATGGTGAGGAGTGGCTTCTCTGAGCACCCCGAAATCTTTGCTGAAAAATGCTAGGACAATGTAGCTACCATTTTCCTCATTATTTCCAAGGATCTGTTTTCACAAGCTTCCATCCACACTGGAGCTACCAGTCAGACCAGTGAAGCTGTTGTGCACCAGGGGCAGTGTCCGTGAGCAGTGGCTCAGCAGTGCAGACTTAGCACGTGTGGGCAATCCCCCAAAAGCCTGTCCCCAGCCTGCTCCCTCCGCGATCCCACTGGGTATGTGGGAACAGCCGGCAGTGGGATGAGTTGCCTTAGGAGATTGGGCAGAGCTGCAGGTATTGAGACTGGTATCCTGACTTTCCCGCATCCAACCCTGTAAAACTAAACCTGGGGCTGGCAAATGCCTGGAATAAAAGTCCTGTTTCCAGCCTGGGCTGGATCCCACTGCGCTGCCGCTTTCTGGAAGGGCTGAGCTGGCAGTTCGTGCTCCACGTTCCTCTTTGTGTTTCAGTTCTGCTTGGCACTGCACAATGGCAGCAGGACGAGCTCAGCCCACACGCCCCCGGCCCCGCAGCCGTCCAGCCAGGCAGGAAGCCTTTCCTGACACAGCTCTGTGCTGTGCAGGCTCTTCTGCTCAGAGGTGACAGCACGGATAAACCCAGTGGGAGCAGGGATGGATCCTGCTAGAAGGGCACCCATGTTTGCCAAGGACAAAAATCTCTCCCAGCTTGCCCATGCTGGCTTTTAGCTACACCTTAGGTGGGCTCCCAGGTCTTGTGCAGTTGAATGATAAGCTGGGTCTTTGGCCCAAATCTGAAACTTGGTCTGACTTTGAAAGAAATGGGACTGTACAGGACAGCTCTCGGCCTCTCCTTTGGGAGGAGTGAGGGACCCGTGGCAATGCTTTTCTCATGCACCTCTTGCTTTCTTATTTCCCTTTTTTCCTATACCAGCTTGATTCAGGGCCCCAGAAACCAATCCTTCCTCTTTTGCTGACCTTTTCTGAGCAGTTCTTACATGTCCTGGTGGGCACAGGGTCAGGCACTGGCTCCCCTGCCAGGAGTCCTTGCTTAATGCTTGAAATGACTCCTGTCTGTGCTCTTGCAGGCAGAGGAGCGGAGAACAGCAGAGAAGAGGAGATCAGACAGTGACAGAGGCCCAGAAAGTGAGCACAGCCGGAAGGTGAGTGGGGCCTGTGTCCCTCTGGGGCACCGTTGTCTTGGAAGAGGAGACCGGTAGGATGTGCTTCCCCACCACAGTCCTGAAGGAAGGTGATCTGTAAGGTCCCTTCCGAGCCAAACCATCGTGTAATTCTGTGAAGCAGCAATGTGCTCTCATCCACACTGTTCATCCCGCTCCTCATCCCAAGTGTAACTGAGCAGTTGACACTCCTAGAGCAAAGCAGCGCTGGAAAGGTGACAGGGACCTGCCTTGTGGCTGCTCGAGCCCCTCACACAGCTGCAGGCAAGAGTAACATGCTCACCCCTGTGGCAGCACAGCCTGGGCTGGTTCCTCTCCCCAAACCATTTCCTCGTGGATTGGAGAGCTCAGGCCGCATTAGCTACAGCTCCTCACTTCCGCAGGAGCTGAGGAGGATGGAGGTAAATTAAAGCAGAGGCCTTCCCACTGACTGTTTAATGCAAAGCCTGGAGACATGCTGGCTCCCCCGAGCCTGCAGATGCTTTAATTAATGGAGCACAAATTGAATAACCCCACCTCAGCAGGATTCATTAGGAGGACACAGATGGGCTCGTAGACAATAATTCCAGCTGAGCCCCCTGGAGCAGGAAGGGGGAACACGATGTCCTGCGGTCCAGCCAACCACAGCTCTGCTGTCACTGAGGTGAGGGGCCAGCCCTTCCTGCACCGTGGGCCCACGAGAGACCATGGGCTCAGTCCTGCCCTCGCTCTTGGCTTTATGAGTGCATCGGGATCCATCCGGGCAGGCCCCACCGTGGGGCTGGAAGTGGTGGGGAGCCTCTCCAGGTGTGCCCCAGCCCAGGGCTCAGTGCTTGGCCTGGCTTTGCCCTGCCGCGTCCTGCCTTTCTGTGCACGCCTCTCTCTCCCCCTCCCCGGGGCCGTGGGCTCAGGTGCCGCAGCTGCTGCCGGCTCAGGATGGAGGAGCACTTGGAGCCACCCCAGCTCCGGCCCACGCGGGTGGGTCACCCGGGTAACGGGGCTTTCAGTGCCGCCCTCCCGCTGCTCCGCTTTCATCTGCACAGGCCGGGAGCTAAGGCCTCTCTGGGGAAGGGGCGAGGGCGGCTGGCTGCAAGGACACGTGTGTGAGGGGATGAATTGCCTGCTGGTAATTAGCACCCCAGGACTGGCTCTGCACTGAGCTGTGCCCCACGCGCTGTTGCTTGACAACACACCACGGCCTGCTGGGGCTCCTGCTTCCACCACATCCATTAACCTGACAGCTGGGATACCTCCCCCCACATGCTCCCTTAGCTCTGAACTGCCTTTTCATTAAGATTTCAATTTTTGAGCAGTGTCAGGAGGAGTGACAAACCAAGAGCCTGACAGCAGTGAAGGGGAAGAGCCCCCTTGCTCTGGGAACGGGCACAGCGTCGGCCCGAGCTCTGTGACTGTGGGCTCCCATGGATGCCTGGAGGTCACAGAAGGCTGACTTCCTTTTCCACCTTCTCAGTGTGAAGGATTTCATAGCCATAACTTTGATTTTAGTGTCCCAAAGTCTTCAGGCTGGGGGGACTCATCAGCCTGGTGCATGTTCTGTGTGAGTTCAGCCTCTCAAACACTGCTGCAAACACTCCAGGAACTGACTATATGCCATAAGTAAACCTTAGCAAAGTGACTTTTCCAGGAAAATCAGAGAACATTTGGGTTTAAAACCTTCACATGAGCAGTGAAGGCCACTGTCTAATTTACACCCACAGTTAAAGTGGCTGCAGGTACAAATGCAGTGAACCCATCCTGTGGCCATTTGCACAAAGAAGTTACGGGGGCAGGCTCCAAAAGGTTGTAATCAGGGGCTGAACATCTAGAATGAAAAAATACATCTTATGGGAGCTGCTTCCCAGATCTGGAGGTTGGATAGTGCTCCAAGAACCAAGGAAACAGTGTGGCTTGGATTAGGGAAACAGCAGGGACATCCCATCTCTTTAAGGTAACAGGAATGTGTCCAGATGGCAAAATCCAGGGCTTTAGGTGAAAGTGATTTTAATCATTTGAAACGTCAAAACTCTTCCTGCAGTCTGGATGAAGTGGAACAACTTCTCAGAAATACAGTGCCACCAGTTATCATTGTGTTGTTGAATACAATGCCCAGAAGTGTCCAAGGCCAGACTGGATGGGGCAACCTGGTCTAGTAGGAGGTGTTCTAGTGGAAGGTGTCCCTGCCCATGGCAGGGGGATGGAACAAGATGAACTTTAAGGTCTCTTCCAATCCAACCCAGTCTGTAATTCCATGAATATCCCTGGAAGGGAATGGTTGCTTGCTGTGATTTGGCTGTGGATTCACAGCGTGGCTCCAGGCAATCCGTGTAACTTTTTCCTGCCTCAGTTTTCCTCTCTATAGAGCCAACAAGCCCAGGACTGGTGTACTTGGGGTGTGGGTGAAGCAGAGCCCTGGGTGTGCACAGCACTGCAGAGAGGGGAGCTGAGCTCGCTCCAGGTTGCTCTTAAATACTGCGGAGCATTTCTGGTGGTGACAGCACAAAGGACCCTGAATGTGGCTGTTCAGACAATTTTGTTAACCAGAAGCTCTTTTCCCTCCCCCAGGATGGTGGGAAGTCAGTGCAGAAGAGCCCTGGAGACCTGAGTTTCCCCATGACTGGCCGGGAACGCTCGGAGTACATCCGCTGGAAGAGGGAGAGGGAGCAGATTGACCTGGAGCGCCTGGCACGGCACAAGAACGCCAAGGGCGAGTGGCGGCGGGCGTGGGATGTGGAGAAGTCGGAACACATGTAGGTCCTTCCCTGTGCCGGGGGGGTTTGCCTGCAGAGGCCTAAAGCCAGTGGTGGGATCTGGTGCAGATACTTATTGCTGAGCACCCCTCATGCCGTCATGTGCCTGTCCCTGACCAAATCCACATGCTGCCTCTTTCTCCCCTCACCATGTGGGATCAGATACCAGTCCACAGGTTCTCTCACTGCCCTGCTTGTTTGTACTTTTCAAGCACAGGAGAGTACAATGTCCCTAAATCCTCCCCACCCCATACACTGAGCCTGTTCAGGCACTGCAGGTTGAGGGGGTCATCCAAAGGGCCACCTGTGGGATACAGGAGCAGTGCTGGGGACAGCAATGTGGGAGAGCTGGGAATGGGACTGGCACATCCCTGCCTTAATCACTGTCCCCCTGACTGTGCTGCTTCAGCTGGGTCACACCACCTAGAGAGCTTTGGAGGATGACCTGTCACCTGCAGCAGGATAAGGCTCTGGTAAGGTGTGGAGTTAGGGAATGTTACAAAGGTTTGCTGATAAAACAGTTTGTACAAGGCAGGTAGGTGGGACAATCCTTTGGCTGAGGAATGGGACCAAACACATCAATTTTCAGTCACTGAGACCCCAGTAATTGGAGGTGAACTGTCTTAAGTGGGTGCTGAGTGTTGCTGGCAAGAGAGCCCTGAGCCCTGCTGCTCTCTCATATATCCACATTTAAGAGAAAAGCCATAATACAAAATAAGCAGGACTAGAAACGAACCCGATGAGTCTGATCTAAGATGACAAGTTCTAAAGCTACTTCAGACTGTGTTTGGAAACTTTGGGAAGCTGCATTTGAGCATGGCACAGCTACACTACAGGCATCTATAGGGAGTTCATAGAAGTAAACATATACATGTGGGTACTGATGTAAAGGTTTTGGAGGCTCTCCTTTGGGGTAGAATTGCCTTACAGCCTCATTTCTCCTGGCTGGTGCAGCAGCTTCAGCTCCTGCTGAGAAACCTGCCCGGGTTTGCCCGTGGGCAGGCGCAGAAGGGCCGAGGGCTCCTGCCCCCACTTTGCACACTGCGGGAGGATGGCCAGGTCTGACAATGCCTGTTTTTAACCTGCAGGTTTGAAGAGGACTTTGTTAAGGATGGGGAGCCAGCCTTGGATAATCCCAGCAATAAGAAAGGTTGGCAGGGGACACCTAGACTCTGTCCTGACGCTAGTGAACGCTGGTCCTGCGCACCCCAGTGCCGCAGCAGCTGCCGGGGCTGTGACAGCTGAGAAGCTCTGCTTCCCTGGGCAAACGCCTCTGAGCTGGGGCTCAGCCCTCCCTGGGCTGGGCACGGGGCTCAGGGGATGGGATTTGAGCTGGGTGCTAGAGCTTTGGACCTTCCTAGAGCTTTGGACCTTCCCAGGGACAGCACTGGCTTCTGTAACCTGGGACGACACCATCCGGAGGCTCAGCCCTGCCTCCTTTCCCAAACACTGCTTTGAGAGGCAATCCTATTCCAGAGCACAGCACCTCTGATCCCTGGGGCTCATGCTGGCTTCTTTATGAGCATTAGTCCATCCTGACTCCTGTTGCTCAGGAGATGGACTGGCAGAACCAAGCTTTCCCTTGTGACACCCTATTTGAACATCAGCCTTTCTGCTGCCTGTCCACTGCAGACCCTCCCTCACTGCGGTGCATCCTTTGCTGTGTCCTTGCAGGGGGAAGAAATGCGAGGAAATTTCAGCACAGGTCCTTTCCTGCCAATGGCAGAGGTGAGTAAGCCACAGGATTCTGTTGTGCCACTCCACTAAATGCCAGCACCTCTGACACTCCTCATGGAGAGAGTTCTCTCCAGGCTCTCACAGATCTGGAGTGGCTTTTGGGGACAGAGCACGTGGCTGTTCTCATATCTGTGTGCAGGGGAGAACAAGACTTCCAAGAACAGCACAAGGGAGACTATATCCAAGGAATAAGATTTAAAGTTAAAATTGGAACTTGGAATAAAAAAAAAAACAACACAGAAGAAACACCCTAAATTCTCAATTTGTATTTATTACTTTAGCAAATAGATGTGCAGTACCCACACAGCTTCAGAGGCTCCCCGCTCCAGAGGTACTTTCCAGGCATCCAAGGATGTTAACATCCCCAGGGGTTTGGAGCACCAGAGGCAGCAGGCTGGTGGTGTCTACTTTTGCCTGGCATTTCCAACGCATTTTGCAGGTGGAGGACACCACGGGGTGAATGTGAGCGAGCCTGGCCCGAAGGCAGTGCCTGCCGTGAGCAGCCGTGCCAAGGGGAAGGACAGACTGACGGGCAGAGCCAGAAGGTGAGGAGCTGGCAGCAGTGCCGGGCACGGCTCACTCCTTGCCTGACTGGGAAGAGGGACAGACAAAAGCAGATACTTTCTGCCATGTCTGGCAGGAATTCCCTTGGTGGGGTTTGTGGGACTTGTGGGGTGTGTTGTCACTGTCCTGACCTGCTGCCCCAGCTCTCAGAATAGCCTGGGGGGCGGGTTATCTGGGACCAGATTTGGGTACCACTGACACACCCCAGCAAGCTTTTGGACACATCTGGTCTGGCTTCCCAGCACGGCTTAAACGGGGGAGCTGCCTCTGAGCTGCCTCCGAAGATACTTCCCAAATGAACCAATAGGAATGGAGATTGACACTGTGGACACATGTGGCTTGAAATCTTCCTAAACAACTGTTCTTAAAGATACCAACCCCGGTGAGGAGGGAGGGGGCTGCTTCTGCCAGCTGTGGGCAGCCCACAGCAACGCAGTCACTTGCACAGAAGGAATTTCAGAATATCGGCAACCCCCTGTTTTGCAGGGAGAAATATGTGTATGTGTTACATATGTGCACATTAAATACATACCATGTTTGTGTGTGAGCTGTAAGGCAGCAGGCACACACACAAGCAGGGAAGGGTTCCTCAGCTCCTCCCTGCCCAGTAGCACTACACGGGCACGTTCAGATTTATATTCACCCAGCAAATTCAGACGAGCCAAGGAAAGCAGTTCCTCACACAGCCTTTCGTGAAGCCGTGGCCCTCCTTGGCACAGGATGGTGTAGCTGCTGCAAGTTTATTATGGGGTCAAAATGCATTCACACAAATCCTTGGGAGAGACTGTGTGCTAAGCTCAGCATGACTCAACGGAGATACCATCTCAGGCTCAGGAAATCCTGGAGCTGCGTGTTCCTGGAAGCTGGGGAGGGAACAGGAGCAATTTCCCTCTTTCCAAATCCTACCCTAAGCATCTGCCAGTGATGCTGGGAACTTCAAAGCAATTTTATCCTCCAGTATCTCCCTCTGTGACCTGGGACACTGGGGCACTGTCAGGCAAACAGGACCAGACTGTGGCAAGCACCAGCACAAGCAAACTGTATCTTCTTAGTCTAAGTCAACTGTCTGCTCTGGCAATTGGGAGTTTACGTTTTCATTACAGTTAGAATTATAACAACCAGTTCATTAGGATTTATTGGCCTCAGAGGAGTGTCTGTGGATGGGCCTGGACCAGGGGCTCAGGCAAGGAATGCATGGCCCTGGTAGGAATCCCTACCAGGTGTCAGGCAGGAACATTGGCTTTGCCATATGAGAACCTGAGGGCCTAAATTCTGATTTCATTTTTTTCTTGACAGGTGGGATGCAAAAGAAGGCGAGGACATGTCTTTTCTGAAGGATGACCTTGATGGCCAGGTGAGCTCAGGAGTTCCAGGCTGGCTGCTGAGTTTTCTCAACACATGCACTACCAGGAAAGTTGGATTCTCTGAGCCACTGAGAGCTGGGACCTCTGTTCTGGGGTCAGTGTACCCCTCGTTAGCACTCTCCACATGCCATGGTGTGACAGCAGCTTCACTGCTTGCACTGCCCCTCTGTCACCTATTCCAGCCCCTGAACACTTCTCCACCTACATCCCTTCACACTTTTTAATGGCCTTTGCAAATTTTTCCTCAAGTTTTGAGAACCCTCAGAGACCAGAAATACCATCTACTTGTATTCTAAAAAGCTGAACTAAATGTCTGCTTTGTTCCTCAGAGGAGCCTCGGTGTGGACAAGCGGAAGAGCAGAGGAGAGGAGGGGGTGGAGGAGAACTGCACAGCTGAGCAGGAGGAGAAGGGGAAGCAGCCAAGCCTCCAGGATCACGGGGCCTCCTCGTCCCAGCGGCTCCGAAGGGAAGGCGGGAAGGCCCATCCTGCCCACAATGGGCAGAAGGAGGAGCGGAGGGGAGTGAAGGGCTGCAGCAAGGAGGTGTCTGTGAGCAGCACAGGGGACTCAGAGCCAGGGCCCAAGCCAAGCAAGGAAAGTGTTGGGGAAGATGCCAGTGGGAAGCCTGGCACTGCTGACACCTCCCAGGAGAAGGAGAGCACTGGCAGCACTGCTCCTCCGAGCAGCCTCCCAAGCACTGTGCCAGCCACCAGTGAGGAAACTTTGTCCCCGCCCAGGGGAGTGAATGTAGATGGAGCTGGATCAGAGAAAAACCCAGTTTTACAACAGGAGTCCTCCCAGGACTCCTCAAATTGCCACGGAGAACAGCTGGACACGGCAGCAGGAGACAGACTGGATGCAGATCAAGGACAGCTGGTGAGCAGAGGAGGGGAGGAAGTGACCCAAAGCACCGCCCTGGAGGAGCAGGCACTTGCACTGAAAGGAGAAGATGCTGAAGGCACTGAACACCAGGAGCCTTTACCCCCAGGGAAAGCCAGCTCTGACAAGACTGTTGTGCCTGAGCAGGACACAGCAAAGGCCCAGTCCGGGGAAGGGGACCAGCCTGAGGACTGCAAGGACAAGAACACTGGGGATGCCCTCAACTAGCACAGGTTGCACCGGCTTGCCTGAGACAGCAGGTGAGTTCCTGACCCCTCCCCATGGAGTGTCTGCTGTCCCATTACTGCTCTCAGCCACAAGGTCACAGCTCCACTTGCTGTGGTATAATGGAATCAGAGCAGAAAACTGGAAATGTTCATTAGCAGGGCTAGGGAGTTAAATCCCTAGTTAAATCCTCAGGGAGTCAAATCTGTGAATCCCAAAGGCCTGTCTGGAGTGGACGGGGAAGGAGTGGAAAGTTAGACAGGAAACTTCTGACTGACAACTGGACTGCTGACACTCATTAGTTAGGGCATGAACTATTCCTGGGAAGGGAAAACCTCAGAAAGGATGGGAGGGATAACCTCAGTGGGATTACTTGTCTCTGGGGGGATCACAAATTGAGGTCAGCATGGTGCCTGCCCCAAACACTTTCAAAGCCACAGAGGGCCCACCCCGTGGGCAGAGGTTTGGAGAAGGTTGGCTGCACTTGGGATTGTCTGCCCAGTACCAGGTCTGTGAGGGCTACACTGTGAGTGATGGGTGGTAACACTGGTGCAGGGCAGTGTACAAATACACAGGGTGAGATGGGTCATGAGCCAAACACAGGAGGGAGAAGAGAGCTGGTTGTGGAGAAGTGCTCCAGGTTTTACACAGACAAAGAACTCTCTTCCATAAAGGCAAATGGAAAGCCAGAAAAGCCAGGAGAAGGAACAAAGGATGGCAGGCACAAAGGTAAGGGAGGAATTAGGAGCAAAGGGCAAGGGGAGAGTGTAGGGGCTCTTTGCTGCAAGGTGTGCTTTTTCTGGGCAATGCCCCCCAGATCAGGATGGCACACAAAGCAGAGGTGAGCATTTCCAGAACACAGGCCAGGTTCCCTCACACCTGAGTTGCTGTCAGGATACTCCTGGCTCTTTCCTTTACAGAGGCAGCAGCTCTGTTCCATGAGTAGGCACTTGAGGCAATTGGCTGCTCAGAGCCAGGCAGGCAGACCACCCCCAGGTGCCTTTTCCAGATTCCAGGAGCTTTCCTGCAGACCCCAACCCAGCAGTGTGTCCCCTGGTGCTGCTCAGCATTCATCCCAGAGTACAAATGAGCTTAGGGATGAAGTGGCTAAGCTGCTAACAAAGACTTTCCCTATAATCCCATCCATAGAAAAGGCAGGGAGAAGCACAAGAGTCACAGCGATTTCCAAAAGACAAAGCACCAAGAACCAGCAGGAGCTGGTTTTGTGCTCAAATGAAAATTCCTTCCAGTGAGGGAAATGAATTCCAACAGCATGTAGGAAAATGTTTTGAAACACCTGGATGCACATAGTGGGAGATTACTGTCCAGCCATGCCTCTCCAACTCACCAAAACTCCCCCCAAATTGGACGATAAAGGGGTGAATGACAACCTTGCTCACTCAGGATAACTTTAATTAGACACCAGCTAAGAGGAAACACTAAATTACAGCAGTCCATTTTCATCTCGGCGATGGAGATTCCTGTGGTTTGGTAATAGGGCCCTGAGTCCACTTCAGTGTGGCTCTGCACTCCATCACTCCTCCCTGGACTAATTACAGCAAGCTTAATTACAAACACAGCCGTGTGGCCTGGAGAAGAGGAGGCGCCTTAATGTGGTGTTTGCACTTCAGCACTCGGGTACCTGCTGGGCCGAGCTGGGGCTGGGGACTGGTATCAATACTTAGTGCTGGGGAAACACCGAGTGTTGGGATGCCGGGGGAAACAGGGAAGCTGTGTTCATGTCATCCTGCCTTCCCTCTCCCTCCTTCCTGCTGCCAGGCTCATTTCCCTCGCCTCACCATGCCCCCACTCCTTCTAGTGCTTAGAGCAATCAGTAATTCCCAGCCAAGCCCATCTAGTTCCAACCCCCTGCCATGGGCAGGGACACCTTCCCCCCGAGGAGGAGCCAGGCAGGCCCGTGCAGCAGGGTCTGTGTCCCCCCTCTCAGCAGTGGGTTAGCAGGACTGGTTAGTAATTCCCTGCCAGGAGGTAGCAGGTGACTTCCCAGTGGGATTTGCTTTTATTTCTCTGAAAAATACAGATGTGACAAATGCCACGTATGTCCCAGGAACGTGTCTGTTCAACATCTCAGATCTCATAAAACCCAAACCGGAGCCCTCGTTAAAAGCTTTTCAGACAGAAAACCATAGTGTTATGTTTTTAAATATTGGTGATCCAGTTTAGATACAGTGCAGGTTTTGGAAAATCAGCGTTGAAAGAGATGGTGTGATATTGCAAAATACACCCTGTCAGTCCCAGAGGGATGTAAAAATATCACGCCATTACAAAGTTTATATTGAGGAATTTCCCTCCAGTAGAAAATTCTGGACTGGGTCACCTCACCTGCTGCCAGGGCCATGCCCTCTGTTCATGACCTCCCACGTCCCAAAGCAGGGCAGCATCTGGAACAGTTGGAAACGTGTATTAGTGATAAGGATGTGCTGGCCCTGCCCTGCTCCGCGGGGCCACGTCCAGTCACACTGAATGTAGATCCCACATCCCTTCCTGCACAGCAGCAGCTCCGGGCAGCCACCACGTGGGGTTCACAGCTCCCCCTCCCAGTGTCTATTTATGGCACTAAAAATCTCCAGCACCTTCAAACCAGTGGGAGATGCTGTGCAGGGAGCGTGGTGGGGCTTTCATCCATCGCTTCAAATAACAAGGAATAAATATTTACCCGAAGTGCAGGACTGGAATCCCTGGAGAATGTCCAACAAGTCCCAGAGAAGTAAACGATACACAAAAACCACAGAAGCTTTTCCCTGAATTCTCCTGAGAAAATTAATCTTAACATCTTTAGAGCAAATGCAGCTGGGGGTGGATTTGCAGAGCAGCTCCAGGGATGTGACCCTGGCGCTCCGGCTGACGTAAACAGGAGTGGGGCCGGCAGGGCCTGTGTGCTGGGGACGGAGGGGTCGGCACAGGTCGGCTCTGATGCGGAGCAGTGCCCAGGGTTGGTGCAGGAAGCAGCACAAGCACAGACCAGCACTTCCCAGAACAGCCGGGGAGCTGTGGAAGCACAGCCGGCTTCCTCGAGCTTCAGGAGGCAGGAAATCCCATCTGCTGGCACGTCCTGGGAGCTGGCCTGGGATTGGCAGGGTCGAGGGCTTGCCTGGAATAGCACCGGCCTCCCTGGTCCTTCCTGCAGCCCACAGCACCCTCTGGAGCTCACTGTCATGCCATGGGCAGTTCAAATGCCCAGAGCACCTCTGAGTGCCACCACAGCAGAGAGCGAGGGAGTAGGATTGTCTCTGTACCTCTGGAGCAATGGAAACCTCTCCCGTGGCGCGACGTGGGAAAATACTGGAAAACAGAGGGATTCTGTGAGAATGGTGCAAGAGACTCAGGACACACAGAGAAGGGGCTCCAGGGCTTGTGAGGGAATGTTGTTCAGTCTAGCAGAATGAAGGCAGAAAGCAGTGGAGTGGTGATCTCTGCAAATACAGGAGTAGCGAACACCAGCAAAGGGGGAGAAACATCCCAGCCAGAACACAATGCTGGGGCAGGGACCAGCAGTATTGGAGAAACACAGGAATAAATACGAGAAAATCAGGAAAAGGTGGCCACCTGTCAGGGACAGATGACTTGGAAGCGTGCCATGGCTGGAGCAGGGACCTCCTTAGGGCCACTTACCAAAGCTCAACAATGTAAACACAACTCAGGGCTCTGCCAGATGAGCTGCTGCCATTCCAGCACTGGGAACGGAGCTGCTCTTGGATCCCACAGTTGTTTCTGCTATCCCAGAGCTCAAGGAGGGAACAGGTGCCCACACCTCAGCCACCTGTGTTCACCCTCCTAATGTAAACCCAGATGAAGAGGAGCTCAAGATAATGTCCAGCTCCAGCAGGGATCTCCAGCACAGACTGCCTTCACAGGTTTAAGCTCACCAGGGATTGCAGTGATAATTTTGCTACCAGGAAATCTAGACAAAGAAATCAGTCCTCATTGAAATGGGAATTAATTCAGGGCTGTCCAATGGCCTGTGCTAGAGGATGTCTCATGATCTTGAGGGCAGGTTTAGATTGGATATTGGGAAGAAGGCCTTCCCTGTGAGCGGGGTGAGGCCCTGGCACAGGTTGCCCAGAGAAGCTGTGGCTGCCCCATCCCTGGAAGTGTCCAAGGCCAGGTTGGAGGGGGCTTGGAGCACTTCTGGTCTATTGGAAGGTGTCCCTGCCCATGTGGAGCCAAGCACCCCGGCAGCAGGACAGGCCAGCCCTGGTTGCTGCACACAGACAGGACCAGGCATAACGTCTCCAGCAGCCATCTCCTCTCAGCTGCACATGGCATTGCCTGGGGCAGTACCTTGGGTCTGGCTGCGAAGCAGTTCTTATTAAATATCCGTGGCTGTGTCCTTAGATGATTCCTTGAGAGGTTTGTTTTTTATGCAAGCCAAGCTTCCTATGGCCTCTCCTGCCTTCGTGGGGTTTCATCTGTTCTTCTTTTTATATCCCCTCCCTGACCTTTCTCGGGAGCTTTGGGTGCTGAAATCTGCATCAGCAAAAGGCAGAGCTGTGGATTCAAACATGGAGGCAGGAATATGCCAGCTCAGCAGTTCTGAGCAGCACCCAAGCATCTGGCAGCCAGAGAAGAATAAAAAGTCTGCCTTTCCCAATTAAAATCAACGTGTCTGGGGCTGGAGGCAGCTCCAGGACAGCAGGCTCCAGACACGGGATAGTTTTTCAGGAGGGAAAGCTGTTTCCCCCTCTGCCCTTGGGGCACACAAGGGCTTGCACCCCCAGGCCGGGTTCACATGGAAACCAGCCCCTCCTTTTGCTCCAGCACACACAGAAACATGTCAAGATTGTTGTTCCCGAGATGTAAGGGAAGAATAAAGGAGTCCTACCTGTCCCAGAGGAGGACTGCGAGTGTTCCATCCAGACTGGTACAGTCAGCTCATCCCCTGGGCTGCGGAGCCCCCACTGCTCCCATCGGATTTGGCAGCAAGTATCTGGGTTATGCCCCAGTGGTGCCTCCCAGGCAGCCCCAGCCGTGCAGGAAGGGCAGGCTGGAACTCAGCAGACATTTTAATTTACACCTCAGCTGTTCCCTGGAGACTGATAATCCCGCTGCTCTCTCTGCTCTCCTTTCGCAGGATAACGCGCTGGAGGCGGTGGAGGAGAAGAGGAGCACAAGCTTGTCCTCACTCTTTTACCTTCTATGAAATCAGCTTTCAGCACCTGCCCTGTGCCCAGCACCACCCCACTCACAGTTCTGGCATCCCCCTTCCCTCTCCGTGTGCCAGAGGACAGGGAAGGGTGCCCACAACTCCCACCCTACAGCAAAACCACCATCACTTATCTCTTTATTTGTTTGGCCTATATTGCAGCTGCGTGGCAAGCCAAGGAAATGTCTACTGGATGCACTTTATTTTATTTAATGACTAATTCTGTGTAGAGTTAAGGTTTGGGTTTCTGGGCACGCCCCCCATTTCCTGCCCTGGAGGCTGGAGGGAGCTGCCCGTGTCAGGGCTGTGCCAGCACCTGGAGCAGCGGGAAGGGGTGGCACGTGAGGCTGTAGTTCATAGGTGGGTGCAGAAATAGCATTCAGAGCTCTGGTACTAGAGGTTTGCACATGGTTGAAGTGTTGGTAGAGGTGTACAGTAGTGGCAGGGCTGTGGATAGATGGATAGATGGATGGATGGATGGATGGATGGATGGATGGATGGATGGATGGATGGATGGAGCACGGCCGTGGGGCACACAGCTCCATGTGCCAAGCACAGATCCCCCCCCAGCATCTCCTCCCTGGACAGCCTCCAGCTATCCCCTGCCAGAGGCTGAGGAGCACATCAGGACACTGCTGTGCCAAGGAAGGGGGCTCGTGGCCTGAGCAGGGCTGTGCACAGCTCAGCTGCCCAGTGCCCGCTGCCCAAGGGCACTGCTAACTGGGCACCCCTGCAGCGGGGCAGGGAGGGCACAGCACAGCACAGTCTCCTCCACACTGCCCAAAGCAGTGCCAGCAGGACCCAGGCCGGACTGCTCCCGGAGGTCCAGGACTTCCTATCAGCTTTCACCTTCCCGGTTGTGCCTTCCATAGCCTTGTGCTTGAATTAAGAGGGCAGGAGTCCCCTCTGGAAGCTGCCCCACAGACCTTCTGAGCTGGCCTTAAAGACACCTTTCAAATGCAGGATCTGGAGGAGCATTTACAAGCACAAACGTGCAGCAATCCCAGCTGCTTGGATCTCCAGTCACAGCAAGCTGGGACCTAGCTGGAATACAGCTACCAGTTAAGGAGAAGGCACAAGGGATAACACAGCAGGATTTGTGACGTGGGAATGACACAGCAGAGAGGGCATCCCCTTGGAGGTGCTGCTGTAAAACCTGAAGCCAGAGTGAAGTCCCTGAGCCAGGTGTGTGGAGGCTGCCTGGGATGCCCTGCAGGACCTGCTCTGGCCGGGCTGCCCTGGAGACCAGCTTGGCACATGTGGACTGAAATACTCGATGCTGCTGTAATAAACTAATATTTGCACACAGAAACATTCAGTTTATGACTTAGACCCACAGCACCTACCATGAAGCACAAGTCTGGGAATTTCCTCCACGTGCCAAATCCAGGGGAGTTTACTGGCTTCACACCACGTATTGTCAAGAAACAGAGCGTGCAGCTTTTGTGTTTTATCAGTAGAAACATCTTCACCCTACCAAAGCCCAGATGGGTTTATTTGGACTTAACCAACAGATAAATAGAAGACTGTAAAAATGCTCCGGGTCCTGGAGCTCCTCCATCACTGTTAAATGCTCATTTTCCTTATCTGACTGCATCAAAAGGCTGCTTACAATTGTTTAGTTTGTTAATTTATTATTATTATTTTGTACATCAGGTCTCTGACCTCACTCTTGGTCCAGTCAGCCTGAGTCATTACCAGCATTTCCCAGGAGCCACTTTGCCTCCTGGTCCATGGAACACACAGTCTCAGCTCAGGAGCTCTTGCACTCCAGAGCAGTCAGACACAGCCAGGCAGGGATCTCCCACTGCCCTGGTCCAGCGCTGAGCTGGAGAGATAGGAAACCTTATTGCCCTAGACTGTTCTGAAAGGAAAACCATCACTGTTCCTCCATTCCCTCCTTTTCCTCCTGCAAAGCCAAGTGACTTTGCAGGTCCCGATGCCCAGGAAGGACTGAGTCTGATCCGGGCTCCAGGGATGGGGCTGGGCAGGTCGTGCCTGTTCCAAGTGTAATTTTTTCCTGCTCATTAACACTTTGCTCGATGCACTTTGGTTGGTGCCTGGGTTGCGATTTTTCAGACAACTGTGGCTTAGCTGCTGCTTCTTTTATGGTGAGAGAAAAGACTGAGAAGTTGACAAATCTGATGTAGCGGGATTATTTATATGAAATAAAAGTTGGAATGAGGAAAAACCTGTTTCTTACTGTTTCTCACATGTAAAGTTTTCTGAATTGACCCTGTAATCTCTGCTTTTTAGAGGAACAGTTCCAGTTCAGAGTGCTGATCCTTTCGGGAAGTGCTGAACTCCTGAACTAGCTAAACTCCCTCACCCAAAACCTTCCTGCAGCAGTGCCAGGAAGACAAGGGTCACTTTTTCATCGAGGCATCAAAGCCACCACCTCATCACCACTGGACTTGCCTCACAAGCAAACATCTTGGCAGCTCACAGAGTACCAAGTCACCTGCCTGCAGAGGTACCTGTTCCCTCCCAGCAGTGCTTGGCAGCTCGGGGATTTGGTGGAAGTTATTCCAGCTCTTCTAGACCCCAGGGAAGCAGCAGCACTCCCAGGCAGAATGCTTTTTCCTTCAAGGAGCAGCTTGCCACTCTTCTTTTTGGTAAAATGCACCATCAATTGCAACACAGCAACTCTGTAGCTAAAACTATCAAAATTGATCACAGACCAGTGAGTCAGCTCTTGTATAAAGAGATCAATTTAAAAACCTCAAGCCAAGGACAGAAATACATCTGGACAAAGCTGGAGGTACTTGTTCCCAAAGCAATTACTAAGGGAGGCAACAACATAAAACCCTGACAGCAGTTCCAGCTCTCCATTCCCACCTCAGCAAGTCCAATACCTGCAGCAAGAGCACACCCAGGTCACAAAGCAGTAAAGCCCTACAGAGTCTCTAGAAGTAGAAATTCCAGAACAATTCACTGATGTCCCCACCAGTCCCCCTCCACTAAGCTGGTTGCAGATGGCAGAGGGGACTGGCACTCAGTCAGCAGTTTGGTATTTTAAGTGCATAATACAGCAGTTAGTGCTTCCTAAGTCAGTGAGAGCCCCAGAGCAGCAGCAGGATACAGCACTGCTGGGAAGTTCAGGACACTGCCTGCAGCCTTCCCTGGAAAGGCTGTGCAGCAACAGCTCGACCAGCTCACAGGCTCAGCAGCCGCTGGCAGTGACTCTGGGAGTTCCGCGGCCGCTTCCTGCTCACACCATCCCAGGGCAGTGACAGCAGCTGACCAGACACGGGGCTTTCCCAAAACTGCCTTCCAACACCCGTGGAACAGCCAGAAGCCAGACTTCACCTCCTTAGCTTCACACTCCAGCTTGCTATGACTGTTTCTTATCCCATTCCCTTCTCCACGCGCTCTGGCAGCTCCAGGACTCAAAGCCAGCCATCAGCAACTCCCCCCAGGGCAGCCACTGAGACCAGCTTTGAGTTCCCTGAGGGAAATGCCCGATGCCCAGAAGCAGCCCCTGATTTTGCCATCATGGCTATACCACATGATTGCTTATGAGCTCTGCTCATGGACTAAGCCAAACCCCCAGGTCAGAAACAGGCCCAGGAATGTGGGATTAGCCTGACCTGCATTGCATCAGCTGAGCCCAGGAGAGAATGTGCATGGGGAGAAGGGAGCTCTTAGAGATGGAAGTGGGAGCCAGCTGCTGGAGCACATTACACGCTCCACTAACTCTTCTTCCAGCTATTTCCCTTCCTTCTGGTCCCTCTGCACGTGAGTTACACCAAATGCTCTCCTTGAACAAGCAGGGCTCGCTGGGATGAGCCCAGTGTGCACAGGCAGAGGGCAAGTATTGCATGTCAATCAAAAGGGGTGAGCCAGAGGCACCTGCCTGCAAGGAGAGAGCCGGTGAGGTTTGGACAAACACCCTCTCTCCCCTCTGCCACAATTCTTTAAAGGCTCTTGGAGAACAAAAAGCTGCAACTCAGGCCCTAAATGATACAGAGACTCAAATCTTGAAGGAAAAATTGGCATTACAGAATTATCTCATGTTTAATCAATACAAAAAATGAAGTAAAAAAATGGAAGCGCAGGTGCCAGAATTCCAGCTGTGTGCTTGCAGCCACCGTGCCTTTACAGGAGCATCCCGGAGTCAGGAGTCCTGGGACGTGTCAGCTTCCTTCTCTCACTAAAGCAAAGTGCATTTCCCTCACATCTGAGGAGCTCCGTCACCCAAACTGACTTTCAGCCATCTCCCTACTGCACCAACACACACGCTGGGAATTTGGCACCGTTCTCTTGGCGGGTAATGTGCAGAGCAGCAGTTGTGTGAAGGGAATAACCCTCCCTGACAATGCCAAGGAAACAACATCCTGGTCGTGAGGTTGCAGCCATTTCCATCTAGGAAGCCGCACACCACCCTGTGCCTTGTCTTGCCTGAGACAATCACACCAAGTGAACTGAATGTTTTTATTTTTTTGAGGAGCAGTGAAGGGAAAGGCTGAACTGGAGCTGAAGTAACACAGCAGACCACACAACCATCTGCCTTTTAAACCTCAGCTTTACCCCAGACTGGTGACTGTACCATTTTAGGGCACTAAAACAATTCTGTTGGGATGCAGATAACACTCCCAGTACAACACAATGCAAAAATTCCCAGTCCAAGCTATTTTCTGTTGCAGCCAACCTACTTCCCAAGAAATCCCTAATACCCTGAACTTTAAATTAGCTTACACCTAGAAACCAGTCTAGACGAGCCCTTTTTGTTACTAGAAGTATTTGCAAAGTGTACTTGGTCACTGATTTCTTCAACAGTCTGTCACGCCGAGAGTCACACGTGCAGCGACGGGCTCATCACAGGCTGGCAGCAGCATCCTGACAGGAACACAGCTGCCTCCAGAGGGCTACGATGCCTGGCCAGGGAAAGGATGGGGAACAGATTGTAGCTGAAGAATCTGGGCCCTGAAGATTTGGAAAACCAAATCACCTGAGCTGCCTGGCCCTAAGGCTGGCAGCCCGTGATCCTCCCGCATCACCCCCAGGCTGTCTCCCCTCCCTGGCTCAGTACAGTCGGAGTAAGGCCGTGGGATGCTCCAAGGCCAGTTGTAACAGGTACAGAAATAGCAGCATTTCACTGAGATCTGTTTGTCATCAGAGGAGGAGATGCAAAAACACAGTCTGGGAACTCATCAAGCCTGCACTTTCCTCCAGGAATGCAGACAGCCACAACCATCCTCGTACTGGCTCATCAACTATTTTTAGCAGCAGCAAGGGAGGCAGCCATCAGGAAAGGGCCTGTTCCCTTTGATCCACAGATCTGAGCACTGTCCCAGAGATCCTCTGCCCCAAAACCCACAAACCAGGAAAAGAGCTGTAGGTTGTTCCTGCTCCCAAGTACAAGGCATCTCTCGGCAGTTCCACGGCAGGTTGGAAGAGGGCCACGCAGCCCATTTCATTCCACTCACTTCCTCTCCCTCCCGTGCCATGCAGACGGGCTCGATGAGTCTTCCGAGAGCAACTGGAGTTAAAGTGAAGGATGCCAGGGGGCCCTGGAAACCAGCACATCTTGGATGCACTACTCAGAGCCACTACAGAGCAACCAAGCTGCAGGCCAGGAGCAGAGAAATCCCAGATCTGTGTCATCCCACCCAGCTTTATTTCTCTTCAGATTTTACAAGGTAAACATAAGCTTCTTCTCAGAGACACTTCTCAACTGGTTCTACGTTTAGCACCCGAGCCAAGGAACACCTTAAACTGAACTGGCACCACGACGAGCCTGGTTTGTTTCTCTGTCACTCATTCCTCCCTCGGGGAGCTGCAGAAACCTTCCCCTGCAACCAGAGGTGTATCCCAAGGACAGCAAATGGCACTGTTGTCACCAGGCCCCAGAGCTACTGCAGGCATGCGCAGCCCCACGGACGGGGGTGAACACACTGCCCACGGAGCCAGCAGGGAACCAAACCACTCACACAAGGCACTGTGGGGTGTCCAGGAGCTCCTGCTGCCCCGGGACAGCTCAGCCTTCTGCTGCTGCGGATATTTGGGCTCCAGCCCCTCTCCAGCTCCTCCACCTGCCCCGCAGGAGGGTGGCACTGATCCCGTTTTGGCTGAGGTGACTAAGCGGGATCGTTTTGTCCTCTCCACCAGCTTTCCATTCTAACATCACACAGCCTTCCCTGCACACCCCACAGAGAACAGCCAAGGAGGCTGAAAAAAAGATCCCGAAGCACTCTTTCCTTGCAAGCTCCTGCCTCTACCTTCCACAGACGCTGTAAAGGCAATGCCCAGCTGACACAGCCCTAACACAGCACCATGGCCCCAAACACCTTGATTCCGGTACGAAACAGCTCTTTTCAAACACCAAGTGCCACGTTTTATGGTACCTTCATGATCTGCACAACTGAAATACGTACGCTGCGTTACCGCACATCTTATCCCTCAGCAGAGGGGATCTGAACTGCTGGGATTGTTTCACAGGGATGCAGCACAGCCTGGCAGCCTCACCGATTCAGCCAAATCCATCCACCCGGAAAGCGGCAGCCTGGAACAACACAGCTCTTATGGTTTCCTAGTTGATATCCCACATCCTGGAGTCATTAAAGGCCATTTTTTTACTCAAGGAATAGAACATTTCTGAAGACTACAGGGCAGGCAAACACTGGGAGGAGAGGGTGCCCAGGACACATAAGGAACTGCCCGGCCCAGACCTGCCCTGGCTCCGGGTGCCCCCAGGGCACAGGGATGATCCATAAGCACTGCCAGGGGGTACAACCACGACACAGCTCAGAGCCCACCACCACAGCTCCACCTGCTCTGCCAGCACAGATCCAACCTTTCCAGCACCACCGCTTCCTTTCTGCGACCAGCAGGATTTAGGCAGATATGGAGGTTTCTCCAGCCTCGCCTACGGAGACCAACGACAAATGAATCAACATCATATATCACAGTTCCCATTGCAGCAGCCACATTTCTGCTACTAAGAGCCCTTCCAGTTCAGCATTCCTCCTCCCACCACCGAAGAGAACATACTGTGTTACAGAGACTTTCATATTGGGAAAATATTTTAATATAGTAAACAAGTCAATTTACCTTCCACATATTTTAAATAAGTTTATGCTCATCGTTAAACAAAACTGGTTTTACTTAAACAACGGATTACAGCCTCTAAATTCGTATTGTTCCCAGCTGATCCTGTAAATAGTGAGGAATTTTGGACACCGATATCCTTGTATAGGTAACAGACTGGCATAAACAGCGCAGGAATTCGATGCGGGTTCAACGGGAGAAGCTAGCCCTGGTGAGGAAGGAAACGAAGCCACAAAATTCCCTTTCGAGGACAAACGGAGGGGGAAAAGAAGATACCGCAGTTCCACCGATTCCGGCGAGGCCGAGCCAGTGCCAGGTCAGTGTCCGCTCAGTGTCCGGTCCGTGTCCCGGCGCTCCGCGGTGCCGCGGGGGCGGCCGAGCCCTCGCTCTCCGTGCTGGGCCGGGCCCTCGCTCTCCATCGCCGGCGGAGCGGCCCCAGCCCCCGTCAGGGGCTGTCCCCCTCGGGGGCTGCGGGGCCGGGCGCGGTGGCGGCGGGCGGGG